>SJYC01091351.1:0-102273 GCA_006408675.1 Madoqua kirkii
TTTGACCACTTCCAATTTGCCTTGATTCATGGACCTGACATTCCAGGTTCCTATGCAATATTGCTCTTTACAGCATCGGATCTTGCTTTTGTCACCAGTCACATGCACAAGTGGGTAATGTTTTTGCTTTGGCTACATCCCTTCATTCTTTCTGGAGTTATTTCTCCACTGATCTCCAGTAGTATATTGGGCACCTAATGACCTGGGGAGTTCCTCTTTTGGTATCCCGTCATTTTGCCTTTTCATACTGTTCATGGGGTTCTCAAGGCAAGAATACTGAAGTGGTTTGCCATTCCCTTCAACAGTGAGTTCTGTCAGCCCTCTCCACCATGACCCGCCTGTCTTGGGTTGCCCCACAGGCATGGCTTAGTTTCGTTGAGTTAGACAAGGCTATGGTCCTAGTGTGATTAGATTGACTAGTTTTCTGTGGGTATGGTTTCAGTGTGTCTGCCCTCTGATGCCCTCTTGCAACACCCACCATCTTACTTCAGTTTCTGTTACCTTGGTTGTGGGGTATCTCTTCACGGCTGCTCCAGCAAAGCACAGCTACTGCTCCTTACCTTGGAGGAGAGTTATGTCCTTACCGCCACCGTTCCTGACCTTCAGTGAGGGATCCTCCTGCACCTTGGAGTTGCTCCTTGGATTGCTCCTTCTGGCTGCTGGCCCTAGCCTCGGGCGTGGGTGGCTCCTCCCAGCTGCCGCCCCTGGCCTTGGGCTTGGCATGGCACTTCAGGGTCACCGCCCTGGGCCTCGAGCCCGAGGTGATGACAAGTCAAATTCAACTAAACCTTGATATACCTTAGTTCCTTGATATTGCCAACCTGAGATCTCTCTCTTCTCCATTTTGCAAGGAAAGAAAGGTGATTTAGAAAAAAATGATTCTACAACAGCCATTCAATTCTTCACCTCCTTCTGGTATTTCTATTTGTGCCCATAATTATGGAGCAAGATTTGAAAATTAGGAACCTAAATTACCAATTGTCTCTAACTCAATAATTATTTTGACAGATAAGCTATTCTTCTAATGTGCAAGACCTTATATCTGATTGTTACTGACCATTTCTAACTTCCAATAGACACATGTTCATTTAATTCAAGAGCAACCTTGCGGGCCAGGCAGAACAGGGCTCGTTCTCAGCATTTTTTTTTTAAATGAAGAGGGTGTAGTTAGCTAGAGAGATAGAGCCAGGATTAAATAAATTTCCTGACTCCCAGACCAGTGAGGGCCCTGCCCAAACCACCAATGTAGAAACTAGATTAAAAAATACAACAACATCGGATTTCCACCAAGAGCTTTTTTCTTAACATGAGGCGATGCTAAACTGTTTCTTTTCCATCCCTCCTCCCCAGACTCAAATATCTTTCATGATACCCATAGGTTGGGCTGGAAGGGAGTTTTGGAGCTTGATTTAAAGAACTCCAGTGTCTCCTGGAGCACTTGATCCAAACCGTTCTGGACATTTGTTGTTGTTCAGTTGCTAAGTTGTGTCTGACTCTTTGTGACCCCATAACTGCAGTAAGCCAGGCTTCCTGTCCTTCACTGTCTCCCAGAGTTTGCTCAAACTCATGCTCAGACAGTAAAGAGTCTGTCTGCAAGGCAGGAGACCTGTGTTCGATCCCTCAGTTGGGAAGATCCCCTGGAGAAGGGAATGGCTACCCACTCCAGTATTCTTGCCTGGAGAATTCCATGGATAGAGGAGACTGGCAAGAGTCGGATGCAACTGAGAGAATAACACTTTGACATTCTGGACATATGAGCCCTTAAAAGGGAGTCATGCCCTTGAAGGAAGCTTAAGGAGTTAAGAGGTAGTTAAGGGGCACCATAACCCCCATGTCTAGCTGCCTCTGGGCTCCAGACCTCAGGGCCATTGCATCCCATTCATCCTTTTGTACTGCTCCTTCCAACTTCAGGCCATGCCGGATCTTTCCTTAATCTTAATGGATTTTGCAATCGTTGTGTCCACCAGCTCCGAAATTAGACCTTCACAGGCTGAAGAAAGAAAATTACCAAATAAGGTCTCAGCATACCCTTCCACAAGCTAGTTTCCATCCCTGCATGGAGGTTTCTTTCCTGAATCCCCTGACCTGCAAGGAGACTGGAGGGGGCGTGTGGTGGGTGCTGTGTGGGTCAGGTGGGGAAAGGAGTGGCCAGTGGCTGAGGCATGAACTGCCTCCATTATTGTCTCTTGTTATGCATCTAGAGAATTCCCAAGTCGCAAGAGTTTGGGAGAATGGAGTGAGAGTCTTAAAAAACACTTCCATCAGTGCCTGGGAGGTAAGAAGTGAAGTCGCCCAGTCGTGTCCAACTCTTTGCGACCCCATGGACTGTAGCCTACCAGGCTCCTCCCTCCTTGGGATTTTCTAGGCAAGAGTACTGGAGTGGGTTGCCATTTCCTTCTCCAGGGGATCTTTCCGACCCAAGGATCAAACCCAGGTCTCCTGCATTGCGAGCAGACGCTTTACTGTCTGAGCTACCAGGGAATTCCAGTGGGATGTAGGAAGCTTTACATAAATATTAGGTAACTTGAAAAAAAAACACCACCAGCTTGTTTTATGTTTGAAGAAGTCAGGCCCCAGAGATGGAAGACATTTTTCCCAAGCTTTCACACCCAGGCAATGGCAGCATCTGCTCTAGCGCCTCAGTTTTCTAACAATTCTGGCACTGTGCTTTCTGCTCCTAGGCTGGCTGACCAGAGAGCCACACTAGCTGGCTCTTCTACATTCACTGGAAGCAGCTTTCCTCAAATTCTATTTTCTTCATGTTGGTTACTCTGACATTAATATAATTTCCTGATCTATTGAACTGAGCTGGTTACTGTCCTTTCTTCTATTCTGAGCAGGGTGTTGATAACTAGACATGGTTAGTGCCAAGAGATGAAAATAGTGTTGAGAAACTGCCATCCTCCAGCATCCAGAGAGAAACTTCACATGTTCAGAAGGCAGAGGGTCATCTGTTGTTTTCTAGAAGACACTCCACTCCCTCTCTGCCACATTCTGCAAAGCTACCCATCACTTCTCTGGCCACAAAAACAGACTAGAACTTTCTCTAGCTGATGAGGAGGGCAAGCTGGTTTTGTTTGTTCAAAACAGAGTGTTCTTGAAATTCACCTAATATTAAAGCAAACAAATAGTATGGTGATAAATCACTGAGTTGAAACAAGATAATGTTAAGTTATGCGTTAGGAGTTCCAAGATTATTTTTCTCTGAAATATAGAATCACAAAATTGGAAATGATCTTAAAGATTATCTGGTTCAGTATTCATCCTTTGCTGGAATCTCATCAAACTCAGTGACAGAAGAGCCCAGAAAAAATTAACCTGATGAATTTTAGGTCCTTTCTTGAAAGCAGGTTTAGAGGGAAGCTAAGATCGCAGCTTGGTAATTCATCTCTCTCTCTCTCTAAATCTTTTGAAAGCCCCAACCATGAGCTTAATTCCAAATTCCTCTTATTTCCTCATGTGACACAAGCTCTTCCAGAAATAGCTTCAATGAAGCAGCATAATCACATCTAAGAAAAATGTTTCTTATAATCACAGCAGACGCTGAGATCTTTCAGATAAATCACCATAACTAACTCCTTCCACTCATCACATGCCAGGTCCAGGGTGGGTCTGCGTGTCCTGGAATCATCACCAGTGTTCTGCTGAGACCCCTCATGACCTCAGCCTGCTTCCATGGGGGTGATGATTCTCATAATTGCTTTAAAAAGATGATTTTCAGATAGCAATACTTTTTGAGAGGGTTTCAATGACAATAGATGTCTTTTGTGTTAAAAAAATGAATGGTATATTGAAGTAGTTGTTTGGCTTTGTAAAATTCAATTTAAATTTTAGAAAGAACGTAATTCTAAATTATTCAATGTATATGAATAATAAGGCTATAAAAACTTCTGTTGACAACGAACTATTCATATGTTCCTTAGCAACTTATTCTTTTAATCTTGTAATGATGTAAGTCCTCTAACAAAAGTAATTATAAGTTCTAGAAAATAAAGAATTGAGGAAATATAAAAGCAAAACCAAGAAGTGAATGGTGACCTGGGCGGCTTGGAAAAAGCTCCCATGTTATGCTCCTCATTAGACGGAAACACTGACTAACCTTTCAGTAAGTGAACGAGTGAACCAAATTCAGCTCACTCTCGGCACCCCCTGCTCCACCTCTGTGTTCCTCCCTCCTTTTCCTCATAGGGTCCTTGTCACCCCTGTGCCATCTTCTCCTCTACCCAATCCCATCAAAACCTCCTCTTCAGAAAGAACCTGAAAGTCACGTCAGTTCAGTTGAGTCGCTCAATCATGTCCGACTCTTTGTGACCCCATGGACTGCAGCATGACAGGCTTCCCTGTCCATCATGTAGAAGATTGTAAAATCCAAGTGTTGCCTCTCATGGGGGCATTTTCACTGCAATAGGAGATGAGGAATGAGGCAGAAAAGCAGAAATCCAGCCACTGGGCACTGAGATGTTTCCTTTATTCCTTCCTCTTCTCACTCCGTGCCGCTGGATGCCAGGCACTGGGGAGACAGCAGTGAACAGAACAGACCCAGTGTTGGCTCTCAAGGAGCCAGCATTGCGCTGTCAGAGAGAAGAGGATGGTCACCCCTCCCGGTGCCTCTGAGTCACATTCCTCATCTGATGGGTGACTCTCCCTTGCTCCAAGTGCCAGGTCAGGAGTCACTGGATAGACCTATTTTTCTTCAGGTTAGTGGATAAAGCTCATAAGCTTTGGGGTAGACTAGAAATGATGACAGGGCCTACTCTGCCCCTCTCAGGAGATTACTTAGCTCGTTTCTTCCTCATCTGTAAAATGAAGATTATGACACCCAGTTCATGTAGTTGTTGGGAAGATGAGATGGGCTAATACAGTGCTTGGCCTTTAGTAAACACTCCACCAATGTCAACCAACACTGCTCTTGTACTAGCTACCCACTGGTGTCCCCATAGGTAGAGAGCTGAGCGCCTCTGGGGGGCAAGGTGAGGGCATATCTGGGGGTCAGTTATTTTCTTAAGATGGATAATGGCACCTCCCCCAAAACGCTTCCCTGGTGGTTTAGATGGTAAAAACTCTGCCTGCAATGTGGGACACCTCGGTTCAATCCCAGGGTTGGGAAGATACCCTGGAGAAGGGAATGGCAACTCATTCTAGTATTCTTGTCTGGAGAATTCCAAGACAGAGGATCCTGCAGGGCTACGGTCCATGGGAACGAAAACAGTCAGACATGACTGAGTGACTAACACTTTCATTTTACCCCAAAACACCAAGCAATACTCAAGTAATCACAGCTTTGAGATAGTTTGGATTCTCTGTTGTTGCTTGTATGATTTGGAGAGTTGTATTTTTTTTCACATGCTCCAATTTGGCATATGCTTATTTTATAACATAAAGTGAATTGACATTAGTTTTGTTTGAAGGTTTCGAAATTCTGCTCAAATTACTCAGGGATATCTGAGGGTGGTATTACATTAGGTGATAGGCTAGAGAGTTGGAAGGATCACAATTTTGTGAGCATCTATCAATGCTGGGCGACCTGTGGGCCCTTCCCATTCAATAGCTATGCTTCTCACACCAACTCTCAAGTAAGAATTCATCCTTGCAGCCCAACAAATGATGACTCAATGAGAGAGTAACTTGCCTAACTAGAGCCAGGTCGTTTTATCTCAAGGAACAGCTTTCTTTTTTTTTTTTTTCCTTTAATTTTTTTTTAATTGAAGTATAGTTGATTTGCAATTATATAGTTGTTGTGTTAATTTCTGCTGCACAGAAAAGCAATTCAGTTATACACATATATACATTATTTTTCATTTCCTTTTCCATTACAGTTTATCACAGTATATTGAATAGTTTCCTGTGCTATACACTATGACCTGTTGTTCAGCCATTCCTATATATTATCATTTGCATCTACCAATTCCAAGCTCCCAATACATCCCTCCTCACCTTTCTCTGTCTGTGAATCTGTTTCTGTTTCATAGATAACTTCACTTGCGTCATATTTTCGATTCCACATATAAAGGATATCATATGGTGTTTGTCTTTCTCTGTCTGACCTACTTCACTTATATGATAATCTCTAGTTTGATCCATGTTTCTACAAATGGTATTATTTTATTCTTTTTTTATGGCTAATGTTCTGTTATATACATATGTCCCATATCTTCTTTATCCACTCATCTGTTGATGGAGACTTAGGTTCTTTCCATGGCAGATGACCTCTTTTCATTACACATTTTCATTCCACTCTTCTCAGGATCCTAAAATCAGGGAAATAATTGCTTTCATGTGGCTGGATACATGCTTGGTACTGGTGTTCACATTTGTCACCACACACCACCGTTGGGTCTACTTAATCCTGGTACACACCATTCATTTCTTTTAAAACATACTTAGGGCACAGACTCACAGTGGGGTAACTTAATAGCTTTGAGTGCAAATAATAAGGTGGAAGCTGCACAGAAATGCCTTGTAGGCAGATCATGTCACCTCTGACTCACATGGAGTCTCTAAGAACATAGTGGGAGATCCCTTCCCCTCCACCAAATTGTGATAATCAGAAACCAATGAGCTTGTACTCTGGGCTCCCACAGTGGAAGCCCCTTTGTCCATCAGATGCTTTCCAAAGTAGGATGCTCTTTTAGTCCATTTGATGAGCAGAAGCAGGAGCAAGAGTGACCAGCTTGTCTGAGAAGGTATAGGAGGCAAACGAGGGAGGTCAGGATGGGGTGTGGAGTAGCAGGAGGACAGGGAAGGGCTGCTGGTTCACTAACTGGCCATGGGGGAGGGGCTCCAGGGCAAGACGAAGGGCTGAAAGGAGCAGATTCCAGCTCAGTCATAGGCTAGGCTGGGCTTCAAGATTTCCTTGCTGGGCATCTGTGATGTGTAAGGATGCATAATCCATCCACCTCTGTTCTGTGTGCCTACACACACACACACACACACACACACACACACACACACACACACACACATACACACAAAGACCCTGTTCACTCTTCTCACAAATCGAAAGGCTATATTGGTAAGGAAGGATCAAATCCGAGGATGACTGGTAGACCTTCCAGCTGAGAGGTAAAGCTCTCTCTAGATACCTGCTTCCCAAGCTCCTCAGCCTTCAGGATGCTGTGCTCTGCTCTGGTTTATCAACAAGGGGTTCTGTTCAACATGGTGCCAAGGAGTAAAGATGTTTATCCTGGTATTCTCACAAGCTCAGGGCATCCTGCCGTTTAAGCTGTCTTTACTGTTTCTTCCTCACTAGGTAGTCTCTTTTTTTCCCTCTCAAGTTCCTTCTCTCTTAGGTCACTGGCTATTTGTGGATGTTGTTGTTGTTTAGTGCAAAGTCATATTCTTTTGAAACCCCATGAGCTGTAGCCCGCAAGGCTCCTCTATCCATGGTATTTCCCAGGCAAGAATCCTGGAATGGGTTGCCATTTTTCCTTCTCCTGGCATCTTCCCAACCCAGGGATTGAACTTGTGTCTCCTGCATTGGCAGGTGGATTCTTTACCCTTGAGTCACTAGTAAAGTCCCTATTTGTAGATAGCATTTAGTTATTTCTCTGTTCTCTCTCCTGAAAATTTAAGTGGACTTAGTGTTTGGTACCTAACTTTCTTTGTCATGCCTTTTTCCCTTCTTGAAGCTTCCTATTTGGGTGTGTGTTTTTCCTTTAAATGTCTGGCATTCGGTACAGTGATCAATTATCCTCAGTAATTGGCCCTCACTTGAGAATCCCCATTCTTCCTCATTAAAGACCAGACAAGGCTACTTCCTCTCATTGACTGGTGCATCAGATCTCTTATTTATCCTCAGTGTGCCATTTAGCTGTTTAGTGCTGTCAAAGTTCAGGAGAGGAAGAAAAACCCAGAAACCAGTGAATTACTGATAGTATACGTTTATGGTGCTACTACTAAGTCATGTCGGACTCTTTGTGACCCCATGGATTGTAGTCCACCACGCTTCCTACCTAGTCCATGGGATTTCCCAGGCAAGAATGCTGGAGTAGATTGCCCTTTCCTTCTCCAGGGGATCTTCCCAACCCAGGGATAGAACCCACCTCTTTTGCATTGGCAAGCAATTCTTTACCAGTGAGTCACTTGGGAAGCCCCAAAACTTATTGTACACACATCAATAAGACACCTTGCAAACGACGAGCAATGAGGCTCAGAGATTGTTGTTACAGAGCAGCTTATATAACATGGAAGGACTGACGGTTGACTCCTCACAGCGCTTGGTTACAATATTAAAATTTTCTGAAGTGAAAGGGAGTTGGTTCATGGTTCCCGCCTATAAATGGAGGAGAGTGAAAAGTGAAAGTCACTCAGTCATGTCCGACTCTTTGTGACCCCATGGACTGTAGCCTGCCAGGCTCCTCCGTCTATTGAATTCTCCAGGCCAGAATACTGGAGTGGGCAGCCTTTCTCTTCTCCAGGGGATCATCCCAACCCAGGATTGAACCCAGGTTTCTCACATTGCCTGTGGATTCTTCACCGTCTGAACCACCAGGGAAGCCCAAAGAATAATGGAGTGGATAGCTGTTCCCTTCTCCAGTGGATCTTCCTGACCCAGAAATCGAACTGGGGTCTCGTGAATTGCAGGCAGATTCTTTACCAGCTGAGCTACTAGGGAAGCCCCTATAAATGGGGAGACTGATTTAAGTCTCATGATTTTCAGAGGCATCCTTGAAAAGCGACCATCAAGTGAGCCTCGCTTATCTTGCAAAGTCAGATAAATTGAGCTTTGCTTGTCTGACTACCCTGGTTTTGTCTGCTCAGGGAATTTTCAAGTCTCTGTTTGTGTTGGGTTTTAATAGTGCTTACAAACTCATTCACTGAGGGGCCTAATTTGGGGTGTGTGTGCTTGCTCAGCAGGGCAGCTGGCACCTCCATTCTGTGCCTCCCTGGTAGGAAGAGACTTAGTGCCATTTTTCCTGGGTGTCTTCTTTTGGAGGTCACCCAGGGATCCAGTAACTACGTAAGAGAGACTGGTTTTATTTTTTTGGTGGAGAAGCCATGCTTCTTTCCAAATACAACGAAACTTTCTCAGTTCCCAGGTATCTTGGTAATGGTTGTCCACGTTGTCTTCCTGAGGTTGTGAAATTAACTAAGGACTCCTTCCCATCGCTACTCTTAATGGCACTGGGCTTTTTAAAACTCCTGTATTCAACAGCTCATTTATTGGTTTCTAGTATTTGCTGCTGTTATAAATGTGATTTCTTCTTGCTTATTAGCCACATCCCCTAGAAGTATGTGTGTTACCAGTTCCTAGGCTGCACATTTGAAAATTCGGTGAAGTCCAAAGCATACGTTGGAGGAGAACACACTCTGGAGCCATCATTTAAAATTCAAGGCAGCCACCCTTTGCGGATGTAAATTGAGGAAGCAGCTCTCCTTCTGGACAGCTTAATGACCTGTATTTAATAGTAGGAGGCTGCTCACGATGCAGTACAGCTGGGCAGGGTTGGATCCTCTCTGCTCTTCAGAATGCACAGTGATTACAGCCATTGAAATGATTCAGATTCTTAGCCAGAATCCATAAACAAAATCACAAAGATTCCGCTCACCAGGGTGGCCTTTCCACTTGCACTATCTGCCCAAGCCAGTGACTGATGCCTCCATCCTGATCACACCCTGGGCTGGATGGTCATCTCCACCACAAACAGACCCTCCAATGAGATTGGGATGAAAGAGTTCTGGGTTTCAGGCCAACTTCTCTTCCTTGGGGGCACATAATTTCACTGGACTTGAAAAAAAGTGAATGTAATTTGAGTAGCAAAATGTAAGTCTGAGAGCCATACAATACACAGCTGCTGGAGGCAGTGGCTGTGTTCTGATGCCTTGTGTGTGAGATTGGCATGGATTACTGTGTATTGTTTACTCATTCAGTCGTGTCCAGTTCTTTTGCAATTCCATGGACTATAGCCCTCCAGGCTCCTCTGTCCATGGGATTTTTCAGGCAAGAATACTAGAATGGGTTGCCATTTCATTCCTAGAGGATCTTCCTAACCTCGGGATTGAACCCGTGTCTCTGGCTTGGCAGGTGGATTCTTTACCACTAAGACACCTAGCAGGTTTTGTTTTGTTTTGTTTTTAATAAATTCCAGGATCTTGTTATCTTCATGCAAAAGCCCAAGTGAATTCAACAGCAACAAAATCCAAACAATCCCCTTCAAAAATGGGCAAAGAACTTGTAGAGACGTTTCTCCAAAGAAATGTACCAATGACCAGTAAGTCCATGAAATGATCTTTGACATAACTAATGATTCAGTTCAGTTCAGTTCAATTCAGTTGCTCAGTCGTGTCGGACTCTTCGAGACCCCATGAATCGCAGCATGCCAGGCCTCCCCGTTCATCACCATCTCCTAGAGTTCACTCAGACTCTCGCCCATCAAGTCCGTGATACCATCCAGCCATCTCATCCTCAGTCATCCCCTTCTCCTCCTGCCCCCAGTCCCTCCCAGCATCAGAGTCTTTCCCAATGAGTCAACTCTTCACATCAGGTGGCCAAAGTACTGAAGTTTTGGCTTTAGCGTCATTCCTTCCACAGAAATCCCAGGGCTGATCTCCTTCAGAATGGACTGGTTGGATCTCATTGCAGTCCAAGGGACTCTCAAGAGTCTTCTCCAACACCATAGTTCAAAAGCATCAGTTCTTCGGCACTCAGCCTTTTTCACAGTCCAACTCTCACATCCGTACATGACCACAGGTAAAACCATAGCCTTGACTAGATGGACCTTAGTTGGCAAAGTAATGTCTCTGCTTTTGAATATGCTATCTAGATTGGTCATAACTTTTCTTCCAAGGAGTAAGCATCTTTTAATTTCATGGCTGCAGTCACCATCTGCAGTGAGTTTGGAACCCCCAAAAATCAAGTCTGACACTGTTTCCACTGTTTCCCCATCTATTTCCCATGAAGTGATGGGACTGGATGCCATGATCTTCGTTTTCTGAATGTTGAGCTTTAAGCCAACTTTTTCACTCTCTTCTTTCACCTTTATCAAGAGGCCCTTTAGCTCCTCTTCACTTTCTGCCATAAGGGTGGTGTCATCTGCATATCTGAGGTTATTGATATTTCTCCCGGCAATCTTGATTCCAGCTTGTGTTTCTTCCAGCCCAGTGTTTCTCATGATGTACTCTGCATATAAGTTATATAAAAAGCAAAATTATACTGAAGTATCACCCCACACCTACCAGAATGACTGTTACCAGAAAACAGGAAACAACAACCATTGCCAAGGGTGTGGAGACTCTGGAACTGTTGTGCACTGCCAGTGAGAAAGGAAAATGCAGCTGCTTAGGAAACAATATGGCCATTCCTCAGAAGCAGAATTACCTTGTGATCCAGCATTTCCATATCTGGGTACATACCCCAAAGAGTTCAAAGCAAAACTCAAGGAGATAATTGTCCATCCATGTTCATAGCAGCCTTATTCACAAGGCCAAAGGGTGGAAGCAAACCAAGTGTTTATTGACAGATGAGTGAAAAACTAAAGTGTGGTGTGTACATAAGATAAATATGCAACGTGCGCTCAGTTACTCAGTTGTGTCTGACTCTTTGTGGCCGCATGGACTGTAGCCCACCAGGTTCCTCTGTCCATGGGACTTCCCATGCAAGAGTATTGGAGCAGGTTGTTATTTCCTACCCCAGGAGATCTTCCCAACCCAGGGATCAAACCCGCATCTCTTGCTCTTACATTGCAGGCAGATTCTTTACCACTGTGTCACCTTGGAAGTCCAAATGAATATGATTTGACATAAAAAGAAAGGAAATTCTGACACATGCTATAACATGGATGAACCTTGAGGCTATTATGCTAATGAAATAAGCCAGTCACACACACAAAATAATTACCCTATGGTTCCGCTGACATGAATTAAAGTAGTCAAATTCATCAAGATAGAAAGTAGAATGGTAGGAGCAAGCCCTTCAGGAGACTGTGGTGTATTCCGCAGTTTGGGAACCACTGCTGGTGAGAAGGGTGGACCATCCAATGTGAAGGAGCCTCTGTTCTGTGCTGTGCATGTTCAGGTCAAGTTGAGTGCTTCTCACTAGGGGGGTTCCATTGACAAATAAATGCAAGAAACGTAGCAAAAACAAATCTACCTTGGATATCTGCTGCATGTGTTTTCCTATTAAAGGCTCTACAAGTCCTGTACTAGGGAGATTTAATTCAGCTTGTTTAACCGGAAAAAGTGAAAAGTGGAAGTGTTAAAGTCGCTCAGTTGTATCCAGCTCTTTGTGACGCTATAGATTGTATCCTGCCAGGTTCCTCTGTCCATGGGATTTCTCAGAGAAGAATACTGGAGTGGGTTGCCATGCCCTTCTCCAGGAGATCTTCCTGACCCAGAGATGAACTTGGGTCCCCTGCATTGCAGGTGGATTCTTTACCATCTGAGCCAGCCACCAGGGGTGCTTCCACAAATTCCTGAATAAGAATGCATTATCACTGTGGTGATACCTGATAGTCTTTTTGCTAGGAGTCTTCAAAAAATGGGTAGCTGCTGTTTCATGGATACAGAGTGTCAGTCTTTGCAAGATGATAAAGAGCTCAGGAGATAGATGGTGGTGATGGTTGCTCAACAGTGTAAATATATTTAATGCCATTGGCCTAGAGACTTAAAATAGTTAAGATGATAAATTTCATGTTATGTGCCTTTGATCACAACTGAAAAACAAAAGGTTAAATGAAGGATTTCATCTTTTCTCAGCAATTCAGGCTTTGGAGGGACATGTCAGAAATAAAAGGAAAAAAAAAAAAACAGCCAAGGAAAAGGATCTTGACTTTATTTGCAACTAATTACAAATGTGGTTTCTTTTACAGAGCCATTTTTCTCTCAAGAAGGGAGCTGCAGCCTTGGGCATTGGAACAGACAGTGTGATTCTGATTAAATGTGATGAAAGGTGAGCATGAATCTGCAACCCTTGTTGGCTACCAGTTTGCAGTTTGTATACATATGCCTTAAAAGTCTGAAAACAGGTGATGACCTATAGGGCACAAACCTGCCTCCTTACCAGCAGCTGGTCTTCATTGTTTCTTTTCCCCTCTTGCTTGGAGTCCTGGGACGTGGTTCCTCAATGATGCAGAGGCATTCACAGCCTTTGACTAATCCACACCTTTGCTGAATCAACCAGAATTTTCTGCACCGAGAAGGAGCAGAAGGGCATTTATCATCTGGGCACTTAAGCAGCAGCCAACAGGTTGAGAAGTGATTTATGGAGGTGTCATTCCTCCAGGCACCACAGATTGTGTGAACTTGATGGAGTGATTACAGGAGGGGGACAGTTTAGGGAGCAGAAGGTAAATAATGCCTCCAGCAACTCATCAGCTCAGAGCCTGAGCCAAAGAGCTTTCTTAGGAAGACTCCCTGTCTTAATCTGGTACCCAAACTTCGTACGTACTCTGGATAAAGGTTAGGTTAAAATGTAAGAAAATAAATTTAGTCTTAAAAGGATTGAATGACAAATTCCACTAAATTAAAAGGAAGCCACTCAATTCACCATTTATTTATTCATATGAATTTATTAGAGAGAGATTTATGATCACTTACCATGTCACTAGGTTCTAGAAAAGCATAAGGCATAATCCTCGTTCCCTGGGTGTATATGACCCGAGTAGGGAGAGGGCCTGTCGGCAGAAGGAGGGTAGGCTGACCTGGGGAGGAGCAGTAGAGATAAAGTGCTGGAATTGACAGGACTTACTGACTGACCCGGGGGGAGGGTGTGTGCAAGTTGAGAGGTGAGAGGAGAGGGAACACCAGGCTTCCCGGCTAAGTCCATGCGGTGCTATTCTCTAAGCCAGGAGCCATCCCTCCCTTCCCCGAAGTGGAGATGCTGAGTTTGTAGAGCTTATGAGACGTCCAAGTGAGGGTGTCAGGGTAGCCAACGGAAGCATCAGCCTAGAGGTCAGAAGATGCAGTGAAGGGTGGGCCTGGGCAAGAATCAGGGGAACCCACGTGTCAGGGACAGGCAGAGCAAGAGCAGCTGCATGCGTGCTGAGGAGGGCCAGCCAGAGCTGTTGGAGGAGAATCAGGACCCAGGGCTGTGAGAGTGATTCTAGAAGTGCTTGAAAGCTGAAAAGATTAGTTGCTCAGTCGTGTCCAACTCTTTGTGACCCCATGGACTGTAGCTCACTAGGCTCCACTGTCTATGGAATTCTCCGGGCAAGAATTCTGGAGTGGGTTGCCATTTCTTTCTCCAGGGGATCTTCCCAACCCAAGGACTGAACCCAGCTCTCCTGTACTGCAGGCAGATGACCGTTTGAGCCACCAGGGAAGCCTGTGGAGTGGGTGCAGCATCAGATGCCATCAATAGATGAAATCAAGGTCAACAGCTGCCTCTCAGCTTTCCTTATAAGCAGGTGGCTGATGAGTTTGGCAGGAGCAGTTTCAATAGAGGGTTGAGACTGGAAAGCAGTTTGCAGCGGGTTCAAGGGTGAACGGAGAGGAGGAAATGGAGAAAAAAAACTGGATGTTTCCAGAAGTTGAGCCATGAAGGGGAGGAAGCAGGGTGGAAGCTGGTTGGAGTCCAGCGTGGTTTGGGTTGGGTTGTTTTGAGGAAGGGGGCTTAAAGAAAAGAAAGTGTGAAAGGAAATGGAAGTCGCTCAGTAGTGTCTGACTCTTTGCGACCCCATGGACTGTAGCCCGCCAGGCTTCTCTGTCCATGGGATTCTCCAGGAAAAATACTGGAGTGGTTTGCCATTCCCTTCTCCAGGGGATCTTCCCTACCCAGGGATCGAACCCAGATTTCCCACATTGTGGGCAGATTCTTTACTGTTTGAGCTACCTGGGAAGCCCAAGGGGGCTTAAGACATATTTAACTGCGCAGGGAAGAGTCTGCTAGAGATGAAGTGTGAGTTATATGGAAAAAAATGGAAAAAATAGCCAAGGTTTAATTTCCTTTGTGAGTTCCTTATTCTTTGGGCTGAAATTATGTAGGAACTGCCTCTGAAGAGCTCACAAGGAATCTGAAATCATCTTACATTATAAAACGGGAAGGAGACAGGGAGGAGAGAGCAGGAGTGGGGAAGGAAGGGCAAGGAAGAGGTTTAGGGAGGAGGGCTGGCAAGGATGGGAGGGGGGCCAGCTGCTAGCTAATTTCAGTTCAGATACCCTCAGCATTAGAAAGGTTCTTAGACATTTACTCATCCAGCCTTTTTTTTTTAACTTTGTAGTTTTGTGAATAATTTCAACCAAAGAAAAACTGCAATGATTGTAACAAGAACTCTCACATACTCTACACCCAAAGTCACCAGTCATTAGCATTCTGATATGCTTGCTTTTGGAGAAGGCAATGGCACTCCACTCCAGTACTCTTGCCTGGAAAATCCCATGGACAGAGGAGCCTATGGTCTGCAGTCCATGGGGTTGCTAAGAGTCGGACACGACTGAGCGACTTCACTTTCACTTTTTCATTTTCCTGCATTGGAGAAGGAAATGGCAACCCACTCCAGTGTTCTTGCCTGGAGAATCCCAGGGGCGGGGGAGCCTGGTGGGCTGCTGTCTATGGGGTCGCACAGAGTCGGACACGACTGAAGTGACTTAGCAGCAGCAGCAGCATGCTTGCTTTACCATTCTCTTTCTTTCTGTGGATGGAATTTAATATTAATATTGCATATTGAACATAATGAATATTACAGTGTTGTTGTTTAGTCGCTAAAGCATATCCTACGCTTTGTGACCCCATGGACGGTCACCTGCCAGGCTCCTCGCTCCAGTGGGATTTCCCAGGCAAGAATACGGAGTCGGTTGTCATTTCCTTTTCCAGGGGGTCTTCCCGACCTAGGGATAAGACCCATGTCTCCTGCATCGGCAGGCAGATTCTTTGCCACTGAGCCACCAGGAAATCATTACAATATTATATACATTAATATATGTGTGTTATTGATATAATTTTTCTGAATCACTTGAGAATTTCTTGCAGACATCATTCCCCTTTACCCATTAATGTGTCAGTGTGTATTTTTGTTTGTTGGCCACGGCATGCAGCATGTGGGATCTTACTTCCCTGACCAGGGATCAAACCCATGACTCCTTCTGTGGAAACAGAGTTTTAACAACTGGACCACCAGGGAAGTCTAGTTCAATGTGTATTTTTTTAATAACAAAGATATTAATTTACCTAATCATAGTCCAGTTACCAAAATCAGGAAACTTGACACTGGTGCAGACTAATCTTTATCTATCCACCCTATTCAGATTTCATCAATTGTCCCAGTCCTATCCTTTCAGTTCAGTTCAGTCACTCAGTTATGTCCAACTCTTTGCCACCCCTTGGACTGCAGCATGCCAGCATTGCCATCCTTCACCATCTCCTGGAGTTTGTGCAAACTCATGTCCATCAGGTCCGAGATGCCATCCAACCATCTCATCCTCTGTTGTCCCCTTAGAGCTATTTTTTTTCTCTGTCCAGGTTCACAGGTGACACTTAGTTTTGATCTTTTTAGTCCTCTTTAATCTGGAACTTGTCCTCATCCTTCCATTGTTTATCATGACATTGATATTTTGATGAGTGTAGATCATTTATTTGCAGAATATTTCTTAATTGGGTTTATTTGACATTTCCTTAGATTCAGGCAATGCATTTTGGGCAGGAATTCCAGGAAGGTCTCTCCACTGTAAAATGACTGTTCTCTACTTTGCAGTTAATAAATATTGGTAGGGGATGCTTTGAGACTATATATAAATACTATGTCCCTCCTAAAACATACATTCACTAGTTTAACATCCATTGATGATGCTAAAGGAAGGAAGAATTTCCTTTTTTCTCTTTTTCCATCTCTCTTGCTCTATGTCTGTCTGTCTTTCTGTCTCTATTATGTGTTATCAGTGTGGACTTTCAGGTACTTTTAGAAGTTAATTCTCTCCAGCATTCTCTTCCACTTTCTTTGATTTCTCCATTTCTTGCTCCTCCCTTCAGGGTTCCCTTTAACGTACCTAAATTATTAGTAAATTTCTATTAAACCTCACAGGAAATATGTCTGACCAACATACATGATACCCTGTTGGCCTTGGACCAGAAGAGTCATCAGCCTTCCAGCCCCCTTGTAACACAGTGATAAGTCCCTTGTAGAGTTGACCTGAGGGGCAGAGATCAGGAGTAAGGCACAGTGCAGTGACTGCTTCTAAAACTGGTAGTTCCTTGTCACTGCTGGGGGCCGTTGCTATTAACAATGGTTGTAACATTAGGCAGTTCCTAATGGAAGGATCACGCATGCCTTCTTCTTTACACACAAATCTCTGTGAACAGAGCCAAGCTCTCAGCTCTTAGGCTGGTAGAATTATTATAGTTCACCAGGGTCAATGAGCAGAGTCACCAAAGACTCAAGCACCCCATTTGTGACCTGCCCAGAGCGCCACACTCCCCAGTAATGTGCTCCTTTGGGTAAGACAGTTCGCCCCTTTACCCATGGGAAGATTACTGTGAGCCTGTATAGCACAGTGTAATCTGTGTCATTTGTTTCTTTCCACAAAGAGAAGATTCTTCCTGCTGGTGGCTCTAGCTGGCAGTGTGGGATTTTGCTCAGGCAACTTCATCAGGTTTTCTGACCCAGTAGCATCATATGGATTAAAAAAAAATTTAATTTACTGAGATAGCATTGGTTTATCATAGTTATAAAAATGTCATATGTACAATATAAGGTTTTGACTTCTATATACAAGATGAGAGCATCATATGAATCTTTTAATACTTATTTTTCATGCTTAGGTTTTTTTAACCCATTCTGACACGTTTTGCTTTTTAAATTTAGAAAATTTTTTTAATCTGGCCACTCTGTGCGGCATGTGGAATTTTAGTTACCCAACCAGGGAGCAAACCTGTGTGCCCTGCAGTGGAAGCGCGGAGTCTTAGCCACTACATGGCTAGGGAAGTCTCCATCATAAACGTTTTAAAAAGACTATCAAAATCAAGAATCTCCATGTAAAACTGCCTCGTCCAAAGCAGCAGTCTGGTTCAACAGTCCTCCCTTTTAATGGCAGTTTTTTTCTTAAACACTTGCACCTAACAGAGAATAGCACCACAGAGCATGAGCCATCATTTCACTGGTGCTTAGAGGCTGCTGCATACCTAAAGATAAAAGATATACATTTTGCTATTCAAACACTTCTAAACCAGACATGCAGGATGCAATAGCTGCTGTCTAAAGCTTCCCTGCATGAAAAGATGCTTGTCTGGAAAAGGTAGGGCTGCCAGAGAACTTCTAATCCTTGGAGGACCCTGTTGGGAGTTTGGAGACTGTCTTCCTTCTCATGGCACGTGGGCAGATGGGGATGCACAAAGTCATGGCCGGGCTTCCTTCTGCTAGTGCCCTATGTCTGTGATGGCTCAAAACCCTGGGTCCTGTGAAAAGTGCCTGGCTAGTATGTTACACAGCTATGGAAATACCTACCAAGATAAAACTTCCATTTCTAAAGCAACATTTCTCAACATGTGGACCTAGGTCTGCCTGTGCCACAGTCTCCTTGTTGGAAATGCAGATTGCTATGCATATTTGTTTACTTGTTATTGTTTGTCTCCTCTGTTGGGATGTAAGCCCTGGAGAGTAGAAACTGGCCTGTTTACCTTGGTGCCCAGCACCCCTAATAGTGTTTGGCACATAGTGAGTCTTCAGTAAATATTTGTAGAATGAATTAATTCCAGGGCTCTATCACTGACCTTCTGAATCAAAATCCCTAAGATCAGGGCCAAGGAATATGCATTTTGAAGACATACATCATGATTTTTATGCATGCGAAATTTTACAGTTATCCAATTCTGAGATCACTGAAAAGGTGAAAAGTTTTGTCTACAGAGTCTCCCATACCAGCTTTCTGACCAGTCACCAAGATAAAGTGAGTATATTAATATTATCCTGGGGTGAATCTTTTGCCTTCTAGTCACATACCTCTGACAGATGTCCATCTGCCACCTGCAGTGTGCCAGGCTCTGGGTTCCTAAGTGGGCAAAGCAAATATAGGCTTGAAGGCTGGATGCCTGGAGAAGTCTGGAGCCTATCTGTTAAGGGCAAACCCAGAGCTTTCCACTGTGAGAAGCAAACCCTTGGGCTTGATGACTTGACAAGGCTGTCCCTTCTCCCTGCCTTCATGTGGAAATGGGACAGAATGTATGGTCATTGGGCTTCCCAGGGGCTGCTAGTGGTAAAGGATCCACCTGCCAATGCAGGAGACATAAGAGATGTGCATTCTGTCCCTGGGTCAGGAAGATCCCCTGGAGGAGGGCATGACAACCCACTCCAGTACTCTTGCCTGAAAAATCCCATGGACAGAGGAGCCTGGTGGGCTACAGTCCACAGGGTCACAAGGAGTTGGACACAACTGAAGTGACTTATCACGCCTGTATTCATACGTTCATTACTGCTTTCCCAGCAGATGTGAATGACAGCTCTGATTCTTGAAAGCTAAATGTCATCTTATCTTCTTCAAAGACAACATTTGCACAGAGGTTTCCTATGTTTGGCCCTTTGAGTTTGTTCTGGAAGCTTGGCACTTACTTTCTCGTTTCAGCCAGGCTTTACCTGATCCTAGGCTGTCACGCAGGCAACTGTCTTACCCTTTTTCCTCATTTGAGAAATGAGACAGTCATTGAGAAAACGAGAAAGAGGTCTTGGGCCCCTCCCAATTCTGATGTTCCCTATCTGTGACTTCTCTGTGTGGTCTTACTGCCAAGGGTTAACAAAATATCTAGATGTGATTAGTGAGCAAATAGCAATTGTCAAGTCAGTCTCCCCAGAACTCTCCAAGGCAGAGGAGGTTAGTCATGGTAGACTAGATAACATTTGAGACTTGCAAACAATTTCTGAAAATCTCTCGATTTTATGTTTATCAACAAAAGCACCTTTGCAATTTTAAAGTACTTAAAACTTAGTTTCAAAGGTAAATATAAGACCTGAATTTCCTCTGAACCTTTTGTTTCTATCATGGTGGCTCAAGGTGCTTTGGCCTAGCCAGATCTAAGGCCAAAAAATCACAACTTTCTTTTTCTTTTCTTTATTGGCATATAATTGCTTTATAATGTTGTGTTAGTTTCTACTATACAGCAAAGTCAATCAGCTATACATATACATATATCCTATCTTTGGGGGATTTCCTTCCCATTTAGGTCACCACAGAGCATTGAGTAGAGTTCCCTGCGCTGCACAGTAGGTTCTCACTAGTTATCTGTTTTATACGTGATATCAATAGTGGATATATGTCGATCCGAATCTCCCAATTCATCCTCGCGCTTCCCCTTTGATATCCATATGTTTGATCTCTATGTCTGTGTTCTGTTTCTACTTTTTGCAAGTAAAATCACAGCTTTCAGGGATGCTCCCAGGCCAAGCTGTGAAGTGTAGGGAGACATGTAGGGTGTGAATGGCCTTCCAGAACTCTCCACCCCCACCCCCCACTCCTGCCACAAGGCTGCCCCTCCATTCCTTCTGTCCCTCCTTCAGAGGCCCATCCCATAGAAAGTCCCCAGAGGTGGGCTGCTCAGATTAGAATCACCCTCAGCACCAAATATACATTTAATGCTCATTGTTTCACTTCCTTCCAACTGATTAATCACTGGTGATGTGTCCATTTCTGTTGCCAGGTAATTAATTGCATTTTAATGCTTTATTGACCAGAGGATTTTTGCAGAAACTAACACCTATGGCATTCATAGGTCTCCAGTTAATAATGTGTTAACTGCCTTTCTTTGGAAAATAGCTTCAGAAAACTCAGTGGTTCTCCATGCTTTTGAAAGCACAGGGACTAACCTCTGCTTTCTATGCCGACCATTATGTAATACCTTCTGTCAGCTTGAAATGAAAATTGTGGAAGATACAGTGCCCACTATGCCCAAATTACTTTTATAAAATGGAGAAAGGTGCGAAAAGTAGTTTAAAATAAGATAACACATTTCAGTCACGAAAGCTTAGGCAAGACAGCGCTAGAAGCTGTAATGAAGTAGCCTAATGGTTTGCTCTGTATCTAAATCTATATTTACCTAAAATTACAAGGATCCCCACAAAAGACTATGAATCTAATGGCACATTCCAAACCTCACTTACTGTCCCCTCAATGCCAGTAGCATTCCTAGCTGCTTATGGTGACATCCTCCTTCCCATCACTTATTTTTCCAAGCTGCATTTTACAAACCTAGATCAATGACCCCAGTGTGAGAAGTAGAAACCTCAGAAGAGTTCTTTTGGTTCAAAAAATCGTTCACGCCTCCAGTAATGTACAGTTAGCTACTCTGTCCTTTGCTTGGTTTTTCCCTCCAGAGTCTTGAGGTAGGAATGTCATAATGCATTATAAAAACCTAACAATCAAAGCTCTCTTTTCTGGAATACTTCCTAAATGCCAAGCACTTTTAAAAATAACTTTTCGTCTATTAACTCATATAACCCTCATAACTCTGTAAGTAATATTATCCCTAAGGTATGGTCATAATAGGCACAGAGAAATTAAGTGACTTGACCAAGATCACACATCTAGCCTAACCTGTAACTTCTTGTAGAAATCAGCTCCTTTGATTATTATAATAGTAGTTTTTTTTTAAGTACTAATTTATTTATTTCAGCTGTGCTGGGTCTCCGTTGTTGCACAAGGGCTTTCTCTAGTTGCAGCGAGAGCAGCAGCCACTCTCTAGTTGCAGTGCTCGGGCTTCTCATTGCCCCGGCTTCTCTTGTTGCAGAGCATCGCTCTAGGCTCGTGGGCTTCAGTAGTTGTGGTGCGTGGGCTTAGTTGCCCCAAGGCATTAGGATCTGCCAGGACCAGGGATCGAACTCATGTTCCTGCATTGGCAGGTGGATTCTTAACCACTGGGCCACCAGAGAAGTCCAATAGTGGGGTTTTATAATAACTAAAGCACTGTGTGTTTCTATTTTAGGAAGGAAAGGATGAAAGGATGGAGATGAAAGGATGTTTCTCCGATGCCTGTCTGACATTTGAGCCCATGAGTTGTTGGTCTGCTTTGTGATTTTAGCTCTCACAATATAACTGGATGGCTTTGGACGTAATATTTTCATTCAGATGTTTCAGAGTGGATTTTCTCTTCTTGGCATTTCATCTCTGTGTGCAACTGCAGGTCTGTTTGTTGGAATATTTGAAAGAGAAATCTTTTTTCTAAATCTGCTTTCAGTGCCAAATGTCTCACTCCAGAACAGGTTTGCTCTAAGGAGATTGCCTATAAAACAGGCTCTGTGCAGAGTGGAGAGTGGAGAGACACGTGGACAGCCACGTGGACCGCGGGATTGGGCGTCTCCTAAGCAGAAATGACAGTCCAGCGTCACTCAGGGAGGAAATGCCTTTCTTTCTGGAAACAAACAAGGAATGATTCCAACGGTCCTTATTACCAATCACTTAAGGTTGAACTTTAACCCCCTTGCAACTCTTTGTAAAGGCAAAAAAGTAAATTATTCAAAGCAAACATATTTGCTTTTCCTTTCAGGGGGAAAATGATCCCATCTGACCTTGAAAGAAGGATCCTTGAAGCCAAACAAAAAGTAAGTTTTTGAAGGGAGTTTTATGCAGCTCATAACATAAAACTGCTGCTGCTGCTGCTAAGTCACTTCAGTCGTGTCCGACTCTGTGCGACCCCATAGACAGCAGCCCACCAGGCTCCCCCATCCCTGGGATTCTCCAGGCAAGAACACTGGAGTGGGTTGCCATTTCCTTCTCCAATGCATGAAAGTGAAAAGTGAAACGGATGTCGGTCAGTCATGTCTGACTCTGTGCGACTCCATAGACCACAGCCTACCAGGCTCCTCTGTCCATGGGATTTTCCAGGCAAGATTACTGGAGTGGGGTGCCATCGCCTTCTCCCATAACAAGCTGAGGGTGTGTATTTCTGTTTCCATCCACTAGAGAAAGTGTTTTTGTTGTATTTGTAAAGGGTACGTGAAATTTTTCATTCAGTCATTACTTATTTCTCTGAGTGATGGGCTTTACTTTGAAAAAGTCCAAGTTACTGAGTAAATACTATATAGAATGGTACTAACAATTATGTTAACATATTATACTAACAGTTCTAGTAACACAATGGTAGTAACAGTTTCCAATGGACTCGCCTTCCTGTGTGATGAGGATTGGCATTAAACAAATTCGCTGGAAAGACTGCTTTCACAAATGGAAAATCCCTAGAAGCTAATTTAGCATATGGGAGTTACTGTGTGTGGTTACTTGAAAGGCACCATATGGGAGTTACTGTGTGTGGTTACTTGAAAGGCACTGTTTTCCTGCCAAGACACATACTGAAATGATTGACCCTCCAAACACCTTATTTTTCAGGAAGCCATTTAGTACTTTTTTTTAGAAGCGACAGGTTCTGAAGACCTGCTGAAAATTCCTACGAAGCTCTAGAAAGTCATTTACATCCGTTCATGATTTGCAGGTTGGGGCTTTTAGTAGATCTCTTCTACAGTTCCCAGTTCAACAACATGACACCTGAATTTTATTATTAGGATCTCAGAAATCATTATTCATTTTCTTAGGCCTTTTCTTCCCCTGCAAAGTGGCCTCAGGATCCTTTCCCCTTATTCTGGTCCTAGAACCACTTGTAACCACATAAACCTTTGCTGCCACCTAAAGACTGACTCTGTAACATCAGGGCCTGTCGTGTCTTCATGAATTAACTCTGTTCACCCTATTTGAGGCATTCTTCAGCCGTCTTTCAGCAACAGCCCATTATTTCTATCAGTTTTCATTTGGGCTTCCCTGGTGGCTCAGACATTAAAGAGTCTGCCTGCAGTGCAGGAAACTTGAGTTCCATCCCTGGGTCGGGAAGACCCCTGGAGAAGGGAATGGCTGCCCACTCTAGTTGCCTGGAGAGTTCCATGGACTGAGAGGCCTGGTGGGCTATAGGCCGTGGGGTCACAAAGGGCCGGACATGACTAAGTGACATTCTTTGGCCGTTTTTTGTCAGCAGTCCATTATTTCTATCAGTTTTCATTTAGCCGTGGCCCGACAGACTAAGTCAACTTAGATGGATAAAATCATGGCTTATTGTTTACTCCCAAGTGAATCCTCTGAGACTCCAAATTAAGTTATCTAGGGGTTTTCCAACAAGGAATAATGGGCTGGTAGGAGTTCCTTCCCTTCATTCTTTTGTCTGCTCACTCTATTATGTTCAGAGACCCTGCTATGAAAAAGGAACACTAGGAAAGTAAGTGTGTGGGTAGGTGAGGGGGAAGATCAGAAACTCTCCTTGGAATACACCAAAGATTTGTGGACACCACCAAGTTTACACAACCCTGGGTCCAGTGCAGCCTCTTCTGAGAACCGGGGTGTCTGATCTCATAAGGCAACTGGCAGAGCCAACAGAATGTTCTGAAGAACTCAGATCTGGAGGACGAACGTCGTTCCTACTAGGCTCCAAGGTATTGTCAAAACCCTTCTGGTGGTTCCAAAAAGACAGATGTGTAAGATAGGAGGAGAATGTCCACAGCTTTTTGAAAGAATCCTTGGACTGCTGATTTACATTCTTTGGGGCTTTCTCATTTGCACAGGGGTTTGTCCCTTTCCTTGTGAGCGCCACGGCTGGGACCACTGTGTACGGAGCATTTGACCCCCTGTTAGCGGTTGCTGACATTTGCAAAAAGTATAAGATCTGGATGCACGTGGATGTAAGTATCAGAGAGGGAGCACCACTGAAATGTTCTTGCACATTTTGCACCCGGAGCTCACGAAATGAAATGTATTGTGTTTTTTTTTTTTTTTTAACTTTAGGTAGGCGTTTATTCCCAGAATGATGATAGATAAGCTTTTAAATATGGCAGAGACAATGTAGTACATGACTCACATAGTACACGACATGCGCTAGAAGCTGTCTGAGGCTGATTATGCCTTAACTTCCCCAACAGAATAGTATTCTTGTTTCTGGGACCAGGACCTGAGCTGAGCACTTAGTTCTTGGTTCATTGCGTCATAATGTCCATAGAGGAACACACACAGTCACACATATGCAAACACACACACACACATACACACAAACATACACACAGTCACAGACATGCAAAGACACATACACACAGTCTCACACATGAAAATGCAGTCACATACATGCAAAGCTTCCTTCCTTATGAGGATGATCAAAAGAGTAAACAGGAGTTTCATTTATCTAGGAGATCCAGTGGGTAAAAAAATTCAACTCAAGTCAGAAACTAGTATAACTGAGGAGGAAAGTAGACATAACTTGCTAGGAAATACAAGTCCCCAAATTTCCAGTGTATGGTCAGCTAGTAAGATAGGCCACATATGAGACGTTTTGACTCACAGTTAGTCATACCAGGAAATAATAGAGAGCACTCATCAAAACATTTTCAAATGAAACAAGATGTCAACTTTTAGAAGGACAAACTAATGGAATTTAGGTTTAGACCAACGTGACTCAAAGTGTGGCTTGATGATCAGCAACTGTCTGAAAACTGCTAATGACTCATGCTGAGATCAGGAATCAATGCCACATCGTCACTAAGCACCTTGCTTGGTTCAGCTGATGTGTTTTCCATTGTGAGGCTTTATCAACAAAGGAAGCATAAGTTGCTTTCCATTCCAGTGCAAGAGGCTTATGCTGTTGAGTAGACTGGTTTAGGTCATTTTGTCTTTATATTAATAATATGCACTCAGTTGTCAGAGTTTTCCTTGCAATGTGAAAGTTGTTTAAGGGGTTTTAATTCATTTTTAGTCTAAACTGTGGAGATATTAGTACTTCTAGTTCTGAAATGATGAGCTTCCCTAGGACTAAACACAGTGATGATGGATTGGGAAGGATCTTTCTCCTATTCGTGCAGACTGAGGAAGTGTTTGGCTTCTTACATGTATATGTGTGGGGTGGAGCCTGAGATCTTAGAATAGCCCCGCAACTTAACCCTTGGAAGTCTAGTGCCAGTCCCCAAGTTATCTGGGGTTGAGGCTGTAACTTTCACTCCATGCAATGCTTACTGTTTTGAAAGATACCAAACTCTAGAAATCCAGGCAATGAAAAAACACTACCTTTTCTTTGTATGCCCTTCTCTTTCCAGGCAGCTTGGGGTGGAGGATTACTGATGTCTCGGAAACACAAGTGGAAACTAAGTGGCGTGGAGAGGTACATACATTTTTCTCCTTAACAATGTAAAGTGTGAAAACTATATGTGAAAAGCAAATTACACCCAATGTCCAAGAAGTGTTGGTGTACAGGTGAGCCCATTCTGTCAGTGCTTGTGTGCTTTGCCTTGTGTGGTCATAAATGCATGAGTATTTTGTGTAGACAGCAGAGACATGAAATACTATCCAAGTGACCCAAGTTGTATGCTCTCAAACATAGAGATCATAAAGATTCCTAACTGGCCTCTATGGTTGACAAGAGTACTCAGGAACAACCTTCCTGGGATCTCTGAACCAACAACTATCAAAGTTATTAAAAGCTTCAGGAAAGCCACTGTTTTCTAGGGAGAGAGGTAGCTCTCATGTTTCACAAGAGGATAATAACCACTGCTTTAAAGAAACCAATAAATAATTTTGTGAAGCAAAGAAACACCTTATAGTTTATCAGTGTTGAAAGAGAAGTTTGTGGTTTAACATGGCCCATTGACTTAAACTGAAACCTGCCTGTGATAACATCACCTGATGGCTTCATCTCCATAATGGTTCTTTCTGGTGAGTTCTGATAGATGCTGCAATCACATTTACTTAGGAGACTAAGCTGGAGACCATTGAGAAAAAGCTGCAAAGCACAAAGGAGGTGATATTTGACTAGCATAAAGCCTACTCAGGGCCAAAGGAAAAAGAAAAAGAATCGCAGAATGCAGAATTGGTCTCAGGCTTTGGTTCCTGCCCCTATGCAGAGGGAGCTCAGGGTTCCCAGTTCTCCCATCACAACATGGCAGGTCAAGGATAGCAGGGAGCCTGACATGCCAGGCAACTGAGAAAGCCTGGATTCATCCAGGACTGCCAAATGCCCACTGTGCCCAGCGAAGGAGCCAGGTGTTGTCAAGAGGAAGTTTCCCCCTGGCTCTACCTCTGGACATCTCGGCATAATTTCTGTACCAAGATGAGGAGACTGACGGAGCTTGAAAACATCTGAGAGCACCCGTCACGCAGGGCAGCCGGGCCAGAATGAATGGACAGGGTGTGCTGTGTGATATGCAGGCCTAACCACATGGGTGGGGAAGGAGGGCATGGGATTACTGAAGAGTCTGGGGCACCCTGCCTCATTAGCAGAAGGAGGGCTGGAGAAGACTCGAGACAGACCAGCCAAAGCCCAGGTCAGCAGATTGTGTCCCCCAGTCTGCTGGCCACACTCTCACTGCAGGTGCCCATTCAGGTGTGAGTGGTGAGGACAGGCCTGGCCTCTTCCCTGGGGGAGCCGGCTTTAGGTCTCTGCTTCTGGTTGGTTGATCGGAATTCCTTCTTGTCATGAAGATCTGCTTGGAACTAGAAGCTAAAGGAGTGAACTAAACAGGAAAAGAGAATGAAGAAAAGAAAACCATCTAGAAGGTGCCTGTTCAAAAGATCAAAACAAAAATTCAGATGACATGCTATCAGAAGAATTGGCCTGTGTACAGAACCTTCTCATCATTGAGTTCCCTTAAATTGACCAGCACAGAATGTGAGAGTCTGTTTCTATACCTTTGATTCCAGCTGTGGCTCCAAGTGCTGACAGCCAGCCAGGGGTACCCTCCACCAGTGACGACTTGAAAGCTCGCTAAATCACATACTCTGGGCTTTGGAAAAATAAACACCCATGCACTTTTGTACTAAAGACTTCTTTGAGAGCAAAGCTTAGAATATTCGTTATGGAACACAGAGTCCTCTCTAGTGGCCAGAATCCTTAAAGCTGTGTTGGAAGTAAATCTACTAAGTGGAAACAGCCAAAGGAGTCCTTTTTAAAAATGAGGGACTGTCAGGACTTCCATGATGGCCCAGTGGTTAAGACTCCACGCTTCCATGGAAGGGGGTACAGGTTGAATCCCTGGGGAGCTAAGATTCTGTGTACCACATGGTGCCAAAAAAATAAATAAATAAATGAGGGACCATTGTTCTGCTTTGTGTGGACCCTCCCCAGACATCCATTGACCAGAGAGAATCCATCTGGGTGACTTATCAACAAAAGGCTCACTTTCTTTGGTGAAGATTTTAGGGCCAAGGGAAATCTGCGTGGACACACTTTTAGGAAAGGAATTTGCCTCACTTGTGTGCATGTGTGCAGAGTTGCTTCAGTCGTGTCTCACTCTTTGCAAGCTATGGATGGTAGCCCACTGGGCTCCTCTGTCCATGGGATTCTCCGGGCAAGAATACTGGAGTGTGTTGCCATGCCCACTTTCCAAGCACGAGAACTCATTCTAAAATGGAGGAATCCATGAATTCCTGTCCCCTGGATCCAAAGGTGGGCCCCTGGTCACAGGGACTCCAGAGTGCTGTCCTCATTACAAAATGCTACAAGCACCTAGGGGCCTGCCTTTCTCAGAATGCACGTTTCTTCTCCGATAACACTGTCAAGCTATTTAGGGATGAGATAGCTCAGAGGATGCCAGGAGAGCTGGCACTCCTGGGCGTTGTCAACGGACCTTTCTTTAATCCCTCCCGCCAGCAGGCCGCTGTGTACCTGGAAGAACCCATTGTCGTGGGCCACGCTTAAGGCTCTCTGGCTCAGCTGAAGGTTCCAGCACAGATTCTGCCAAATTACCAATTCTTAGTCCTACTCCCACGCCTAAGGGGCAGAGGTTGAGAAATTCAGTTCATTGGTTATGGGCCCTATGTCTTAGGCAAACCACTGCATGAAGCACAGTGTGGACGCAAAGTCAAATATGCTAGGAAGCCTGTCTTCAAGGGTTTTAGAATCTAGTAGGGAGACTGCAGTGAACCGTGGATTACAGGTCAAGGCAGAGGAATTAAAGGCTCAAGAGACAGATTGTTCCTTCTAAACAGGGTTATTAAAGGAAAGGAAGCCTTCCCCCTGGGGTGAGGGGGCATGGAGCTTCATCAGGCAGAAGCAGAAGAAGGGCATTAAGGTGAAGAGCAGAGTCACAGAGGTTTGAGAGGGTCCTTGGGGAAAGTTCAGACAAACTTGGCTGGAGACCAAGATGGATTTTTGTCAGAGACCAGGAAGCTAGTGGAGGATCTGGTAGTCCTGCCCAGTGAGTCTCAGTGGAGGGTCTACCTGCAGAGCCAAATCCAGATGAAGGTAGATCCCTGAGCTGAGCATCGCTGCCACTTGAGCCCTTATTGTGCATAGAGACCCTTGTGTTTCTCGGGTTAGGGAAAAGCACTGAGAAAGGTCCTCCTATAGCAGCCATAGTGGGGGTCTGAAGAGAGGCCACCTTTGGCCACCTGATGCAAAGAACTGACTCATTTGAAAAGACCCTGATGCTGGGAAAGACTGAAGGCAGGAGGAGAGGGGGATGGCAGAGGATGAGATGGCTGGATGGCATCACCGACTCAGTGGACATGAGTCTGAGTAAACTCCAGGAGTTGGTGATGGACAGGGAGGCCTGGCGTGCTGCAGTCCGTGGGGTCGTAAAGAGTCGGATACAACTGAGCCACTGAACTGAACTGAACTGACTGAACTGAAGAGAGGAGTGGCATTCCCGTGCTTTGGAAAGGCCACTCTGGATTCAAGAGGAGGTGGAGGCCAGGACTGAGGAGGAGCTACTGGGGCTTCATAGGGGACCAGGTGCAGGAGGAGTAGAGGGGAGAGATGCTCAGGGTAGGAAACAGAGATGTGGAGGGGAAGGAGGAGATGAACCCAGGAGAGCTGCTTCCTGGAACAGAATGTGTCATCAGAGACCAGCTCTTCAGGTTTAATTTATTAAAGAGCTGGTGCTTCTGCTTCCTTCACTTCCTTCTGAAATATTTTGCGTGTGTGTATGTGTTGGGTTGGCCAGAAAGTTCATTTGAGTTTTTCTATAACATCTTATGGAAAACCTGAACAAACCTTTTGGCCAATCCAATGGAAAAGTCACACTCCAGTTACACTAAGAGTGCCAGATGTTATAAAATGCTGACATACGATTTATATATAGTGCTCTTTTTGCCTTGCTATATTTTCTGTTAATAATCCTTTAGAAATTCCAGAGCGTGTCCTCTCTGACAGATTTTACAGTTTTGCATATGGTGTTGAAGACAGTGAGGGACATTTTTGGGGAGATGTCTTTCATCGAACTAACATGAGCTTGTCGTATATAAAACACTTTTCTCAAGTGTTACATCAGAAATCTAGCACCATATATCATAGTGACCTGGGGAAGTTTTTCAATGTGCATATGCACAAGGGTTGGACAAGGCTTGGTAGCTAAACCACCACAAAGACGTTTCCATTTTTTACTGGCATCTAGGTAACAGGCTGAAGAAGGCAATAGCAACCCACTCCAGTGTTCTTGCCTGGAGAATCCCAGGGACAGAGGAGCCTGGTGGGCTGCTGCCCACGGGGTCGCACAGAGTTGGACACGACTGAATCGACTTAGCATGCATGCATGCATGCATTGGAGAAGGAAAGGGAAACCCACTCCAGTGTTCTTGCCTGGAAATCCCAGGGATGGAGGAGCCTGGTGGGCTGCTGTCTATGGCGTCACACAGTCAGATACGACTGAAGCGACTTAGCAGCATCATGCCAATCACACCCCAAAAGGAAACATTTCAGACTCTCCATGGTTTTCAGTGGATACCTGTAGCACTAGGTCACCGTTAGAGCAAGGATCCTGTGGACAACCAATGGCTTGAATCCCACTTGCTAGCTATGTGCTCTTGGGCAAGATGTTGTTCCACTATAAAACTGGTACAATAGCTGTGTGTACATCACAGGGCTACATGGATTAGATAAATTAATCCATGTGAATCAATTAGAGCATTGCCTGCCACATAGGAAATAGTAAATGTAGTTAGCATGTGAATGCTGAAAAATTTCTGAGTGATTCTCATATATCATCCACATACACACACATACAAATCAAGCACCAAAGTACCACAGAATAAAGTGCTTTATACAGAACTTAAAAAAAAAAAACTGCAAAGAGTGATATAGGAGAGGAAAGAAAGAGAATGAAACCACACTACTAAGGTTTGAGAGCTGAATGCTTGGGAGGAAAATGGGGGGAAAGCGGTGTGAAGAATTGAGGTCCAGAATAAAGGAGAGAGAAGAGATCTGGAAGGATGAGGGGGGGAGCTAGTTAACCAGTTCGTTTGGGATCTTCTGAGCTTGGCATGCACAAGCGGGCACTGAGAAATGTCTCCCAACAGCCCTAGGGGGCTCAGCTCTCTATAAACTTACTGAAAGTCACAGAGGAATAACATCTCAAGGCAAAACATTTTGAAATGAACCTGAGGCTGCTTTTCACAAATTGCCAACATTTCTCACATGAAATAACGCCATGTCGTTGAATCACTGTCTGCATCTTTTTGCATTTTTATGAGGCAGCCCCTCTGGGAGAATTCAGGGACCAGTCGGTGGGGGGCTTGATAGCTTCTAGTCTAAAAAGACAAATGGGCCGCTGTGTAGAAGTAAACACCCTCAGTCAGAAACGTGGAAAACAGCTATTTTTTTCTCCATTTGGTGTCGTTACTGATCAAGCTGCATTTTGCCAGTACTGGGCATCCAGCTATAGAATAGTGTAGAACATACCAAATGGCTGTGTACATATGCCCAGGGCCACAAAGCTCTAAATGATAGAGCTGAACTTAGTAGCAAGAGCCAGGCTTATTTACTGTTTATTGTGTTGGATGCGGTTATAAGCACTTTACCCAAATGATTTTTTATTTTTTAATGTTTAGTTATTTGACTGCGTCGAGTTTATTTGCATGTGGCACACAGGGTCTTCTGTTGCAGTGAACAGGCTCTCTAGTTGTTGCACGCAGCCTCAGTAGTTGCAGCGCGTAGACTTAGTTGCTCTATGCTCTGTGGGATCTTACTTCCCCGACCAGAGATTAAATCCTCTGCATTGCAAGGTGAATTCTTAACCTCTGGACCACAAGGAGGTCCCAAACAATTTCCTATTATTCTCCTTTTATAGACAAAGGTGTCTAGGCAAAGAGAGGTTAAGTCAAGGTCACACAGCTAGCAAGTGATAGAACCTGAATGTAAACTCAGACTGTCTGGCTCCTGAGCTCCCCTCCCTTAACCAAAATTTACCTACTGCTCAGAGCCCAGGTTTCTTGATTCCAGTTTCATTCTAAAGAGCAGAGAGCTGTTTTCCTAGAAGGAGCTGTTCGAGACCCATTGCTCTATTATTCATGAAGTCTTGCAGTCCTCTGTCCAGGGGTATAGCCATCCCATCTGGCCATGAACCATCTTGCCTTCTTCCAATATATCTGACAGCCAGTGTCAAAGCTAAGAAAAGACCAGACAATGAGCCAGACTATTCAGATAAGATCCTCAGGCCAGTAAGTGTTCCCTGACTGGCCCGCTGCTGACCGCCATTCATCAACTAGAAGAATGGGATCTTTCCTGGCATCTCATTTCTTCCCAAGGTCCTCGCACCTTGAGTGCTGGGAGTGGGGTGAGCCCCATCTGTCACTCAGCTGGAGGAGGGCCAGTACTGCTCAACCCTGTGGAGGAGCTGCTGCGTGTTGTCCTGCTCTCCTTCCTCTTGTGAGTCTGTTGGTGTCAAGGTCACGTTCTCGAGTCTCCTCCTCGAGGACGCCTCGGTCTCTCAGAGACAGGTGCAGAGACTCACGGGAAGTGAGCTGCTGCTCTGCCGGGAACTTGAGGAGGAAGAGGGTTGAGCAGCACGGTGAGTGAGAAGGAGAGAAGCTGAAGGGAGTTGCGAAACTCGGCAGAGATGATACTTGATTGGCCTTAAAAGATTACATATCAGAGGATGTAACCAATTGAAGCCATAGGAAGTGATATTCCAGGAAGATGAAATAGCACCAGGAGACTCAAGATCATGAGACTAGAATTTTCTGAGAACTAAACAGACTTTGATGTGATGAAAAGTGGTTCAGGAAACTGACAGGACTCCAGACTAGGCGCATAGCCTGGGATCTAGTGTGGGGACACCGTGAGCCATACTCCACAGTTTGGAACTTAGGCTGAGGCAAAAGGAAGAGCAGAGAGCTGTAAACAGAACTAGAAAATAACTGTGGTACCCGGTGGAGGAGGAAATGGAAACCAAACATCAGCTAAGACAGTATATCCAGATTAAAATAATAATAATAATAGCAGTTTTTATTACTAAAGGACTCTGAACCAGGATTGTGGTTTAGGAGTTTCAAACAGCATAACCCCTGAGCTGAGCACCACTGTGACTGGTGAGGGAGTATCCTGCCACCAAGAGTGGTGGAACAAATAGGCTGAAAGCTGCCAGGGGAGCCACAGGTATCTTCCCTGCAGTCCAAAAGGATATCTCTGGATGAGAGAAGAGATGGAAGCAGGGTATGAGCTAGCTATTGTAAAAGAACACATTGGAAACACTTAGTCATCAACTGAGTGGAAAGAAGGAGGAACTAGACTGGGAAAAGAACAAAATTCAGCAGCGGAATGAGCCATTGCTCTGAGCTCCAGGCCACGACAGTTGGGTCAGAGGCGGGAACACTGAAGGCACATGAGGGACCCTGGAGCCCTGCTCTGTGGTGGCCAAAGGAGGGACCCTGGACAGGCTGGCCCCAGTCATCAGAGCTCGCAGACCACCATGGAGCTGAAGAGAGATACCAGCCTTCACCTGCTCTCTTTGTAGACAAAGGAAAGGTTGTAGATTTTGAAGGATCCCCCTCTTGTTTTGTAAGTTAACGTCATGCTGGAGTCTGAGAAACAGTGCCCAGCACCCTGAGCCCTCACAAGGGGTCGTCTGAGCCTGTCATGGGTGCCACCTTCTTCACCTGATTTGTTTCCTTTAGGCCAACTCTGTGACCTGGAATCCGCATAAGATGATGGGCGTTCCTTTGCAGTGCTCTGCTCTGCTGGTTAGAGAAGAGGTATGTCTTTCCTCACTCGTGGCCACATCTGCAGCTGGGGTTGGATAGAGTAATGTGTGCAGTGACAAAATTAAGACCATTTTACAGAATGAAACAGTGAGCCACATCCACAGTAGGGGAAATTGTGAATGAGGATAGCTGTAAGGCCCTGCTCGTATGTCCAAATACATGATGGTTATATTCTGACTAGACGAGACAGTCATGTTCCATGCGTGGCTGAATTATTGTGCTTGTGAAAAAGGCATAGGGCATTAGGTTGTACTCAGCTGCAGGGTCGACAGTGGGTCAAGAGAGAAATACCATTCAAAAATTAGTCATGGGGTTGAAAGAAGAGGAGTTTCAGGGTGAGGGAGGTGGCAGTTCCTCACTGGCCTCTGGAGTGGTTTGCTCAGGTTAGCATCTAATCGTATAGGAGACCCCATCAAGCAAGACCTCCCATAGTGAGGAACATTAATCAACATGAACAGAGGTAGTTGAAAGAACTAAAGATGTTTAATCTAATCTAAAAAATGTTTAACTTAAAGGGCTGAGAGGAAAGCAGCCTTCACAACATAAATGACTCAGGTTGGAGAGATTTGTTTTTTATTTAAGGCTTCGGGGAGCTGAGTTAGTCACATTGGATGGTACGGCTTTGATGACAAAATCACAATAACCATGATTTGAAGTCTGACTTGGGGTCAATAAAAGGAATGCTTTTCTAAAAATTAAGCTGCCCAACAGGTCATGAATGACTTATGTAAGAATAAATTCATCCTCAGGGGAGCTGGCTGAATGGAGATTGGACAAGCACTTGTTAGAAGGAGGATGGAAAGATAGAAGAGACAGGAATAGGGACTGACCTGGAGGTCCAGGGTTAAGACCCCATGCTTCCACTGCAAGGGGCAAGGTTTCAATTTCTTGGAACTAAGGTCCCACCTGCCACGTGGCATGATGAAAAAAGAAGGGGGAAGCAATAGATGAACAGCTCTAGGATCCCTTTGAAATCCAAGAGTTGATAACATTTCTTTTATAGAGGTCCAAGGAATAATACCATGCTATCAGATGATATTCTGTGATACGAGAGCTCTTGGTTTTCAAAAAAAACTTGGAATATATTAGCTTAAAGAGTTGAAAACAAGTTTCATAATTTCAGGGAGTATCTGAACCTTTTATTGCTGATATATTTTATAAATATCTGGGAAAAAATGATATTTTGACGGTTTCTGAAATTTATTTGATCAGGGGAATTTTTTTCACAGCAACTCTTTTACAGCCAGAAGCTATCCATGTATTTTAAAGTTTGGAATATAGTGGCTCAGAATCAGAATATGATCTCCTCTTTTTATCTCACTTCTACTTGTCCTTTTATACAAGGAGACTGGTGCTGTCTTACCTTTTAGAAGTCATGTGCTCCGAGTTGCTTTTCTTATCCCAGTAGAAGCTGGTCTGGTCTATCCATCATTCCACACTCCCTAGGTGGTCTCCCTTAGGATTGAAGGTACCTAGCCATGAGCTTGCATGGCTGGGAGAAAAATGGTGCCAAGTTTCTGTAACCATGAAACAAAATAGATTCATCTTGCAATTTTTAGTCTTATTGGTTTTCGAGTCCCATTCTACTGCTCTATTACAATTACATTGTATTGAATTTCTCCCACTCTCAAACAAATAACTTAATGAATCCCACCGAATATGATGTCCAGACTACAAGACTGAGCCCAAGTCTGTTATTACCATCTGGGGACCTAGTCTAGTCTTTCAGGATCTAGACCAAATTGTAGCTGCATTTCGTTTTAGTTTGGAGAACTTTCAAAAGGGGCTGTCACTTCTAACATCAACCAAGTGATCGCAGTTTAGTCTTTTCTTCTCTTGTCATGAGTCACAGAGGGAAAAAGTCAATGCCAAATTTTCTGTAAAATTACAATTACACTGTAGATAACCAAAGCGTCAGACTTCCTGTGGTTCGTGACAAATTGCAGTGTGGTAAGGAAGCTGACGGTGCTGTTTTAGTCAGAGAACATGATTCATTCACTGGTCTTTGAAATAGTTCAATCACTTTGCCACCCATTTTCCATAGTTAGCTTGTGGTGCAGGGTAAATTAATGGTCATTGACAATGAAACTTTCCGCTGTAACTACCGTAAGCAAGTGAGCATGAAAACACAGTGCCCAAACTCTAATTCCTCTTGAGAGAGGAGCCTGACATCTGAAAGAGTCACTATTTTGAAGACCTCAGAGTACCAGTGTCTTCATTTTTTAGATTTTAGCATCTTAAGGTAATAGCAGTGCATTGTACTGGGTTGCCCAGGTGACTCACTGATAAAGAATCCTCGTGCCAAGCAGGTAATGGAGGTTCCACCCCTGGGTCGGGAAGATCCCCTGAAAGAGGAAATGGTAACACACTCCAGTATTCTTGCCTGGGAAATCCCATGGACAGAGGAGCCTGACAGGCTACAGTCCATGGGGTTGCCAAGAGTTGGATACGACTTGACAACTAAACCACCACCACCACAATGAATTGTCTTAAAAACTGTGGTTTCCATAAAGAACTCAAACCCTTACAGCTAAATGGTAAGGTACTTGAACTCAATATGAATGAAACAGTAGGAGACTCACACTAATGATATTTTATAAAACCAAAGAGTTTTCAAAATAGTTTGATTAAGCAAAACCAGAACATCAGGACATCCTCTCAATGAACATTATACTCTGATTGTGATTTTTTTAAAAATGCCTTCTCACTGAAATTCACCTGAGCTGGATTTACATCCCAACTGTTCCATTTCTAGGTAAAAGATACAGAGCAGCTGACATAAAGTTTTTGACGTTCAGTCTCATCTGTAAGATAAGAATTAGTAATAACCAGCCACAATAAAGGATATTGTGAAGCTTAAGCAGAAATAATCAACAAATTGAAAAAAAAAGATAAATGCTTTCTGTTAAAAAGGAGAGTAAAAGTACAAATATGCCCTGATGTTAACCTCTGGTAGTAGCTAACCCTACGCCATGTTTTCCCATAGAACTGACCTGTCTCAACAGTCTATCCTGCTCAGATACTTGTCTGACTTTGTTTCTCTTCTGATTCTTGCTGTTTTATTTCTCCAGGACATTCAGCTCCTCTTTCTTATATATTTTTCTTAATAATTTCCATCACAATGTAAACCCAATAGAACACACTATAAAGTCAGTAGAGAGTTTCCTACGGCCTTCCTGGTAACTCAGATAGTGCAAAATCTGCCTGCAATGCAGCAGACCTGGGTCAGGAAGATCCCCTGGAGGAGGGCATGGAAACCCACTCCAGTGATCTTGCCTGGAGAATCCCAATGGACAGAGGAGCCTGGCTGGCTATAGTTGATGGGATCACAAAGAGTCAGATGTGACTGAGCGACTAAGCCCAGGGTTTCCTAGCTTTTCTCTTCTCTTCTAGGGATTGATGCAGAGCTGCAACCAGATGCATGCCTCCTACCTCTTCCAACAAGATAAACACTATGACCTGTCCTACGACACTGGAGACAAGGCCTTGCAGTGTGGACGCCACGTTGATGTTTTTAAACTCTGGCTGATGTGGAGGGCAAAGGTGAGCACCCCAGAACTGGCTGAATGGCAACTAAAAACAGACGCTGTAACTGGTGACCCTTGTTAGGACATGTCAGAAATTGACTTCCAAATTGAAAATTACTTACTCAAGACTAAGTTTCCTGAATCCTAGATCTAGTAATCTGCATGTTCTACATTGGCAGGAATATAAGAAATCTGTTGTGTGTTTATTTTTTGTTTAAGACAAATTGTTTCTAATGCTTATTTATCTAAAAAACCAACCCATGTTGCTTTATACAGCAGAATATCTGGATTCCTAAGAGGTGTTTCACTGCTGTTCTTGTCCCAACTCTTGGTTTTTACCCTGTGATTGATCATTTGGGTAGGTTAAATGTAGACTTTTTGTTTGGAGAACACAAAAGAAAAGGAAAAAATCAGCATGATAGCTTGTTTCTGTCATTTCATAGAGTAACCCCTAGTTATAAAGCTTTTTTCAAAAACCCTGGAACCTCCTAGTGACCTCCTTTAGTTTGGTTTCTCAATAGAGAAATTATTGAGTTAAATACCTCAATTTAACTGTGGATGATCACCCCTCTGTCAGACATGGAACTCTGTAACTAATGTTGTATGCTACTGGCTGGACCTAATTATAGCTTCCAAGAGCACACATGGGTGGTTAAATGTAAGCAGGCTGGGAAGGTCAAAGATTTTATTTTTCACTTTGACCAGATTTCTAACTTAAATGTCACAGCTTGGTGACTTTCCACCTGGTTTCATTTATCTCCCACAGGAGGCAATGGCTAGAGCCAGTGAGGACATGCTGGAAAAACCCAACTGCTAGAGAAGTCCAACTGTTAAAAGAGTATGTGCGGGAAACATGACAAAGGGAGAGATGAGAGGGAAGCTGGTGAGACCTAGGTCCAGTGTGTTTGGAAAATGGTCCACAAATTTGACTCTCAGCTTTCTTTCCTTTAATATTTAGTTATTTTAAATATCTATTTAGACTGTGCTAGGACTTTGTGCGTGGGCCTTCTCTAGTTGCAGTGAGCAGGGACTATTTCTAGTTGCAGCGAGCGGGAACTGTTCTCTAGTTGCAGCGAGCGGGGACTATTCTCTAATTACAGTGAGCAGGGACTGTTCTCTAGTTGCAGCGAGCGGGGACTGTTCTCTCGTTGCAGCGAGTGGGGACTGTTCTCTCGTTGCAGCGAGCGGTCCACAGTACCTAGTCCATATGCTGGTGTTTAAGCAAACTGAATTTCCTTATACAGTTCAAACAGGTGGATGGCTAATAAGAAAAAGAGGAGACTTAGGAGTCAAACAGTCGACATCTATTGAGTTGGCCAAAATGTTCATTCAGGCTTTTCTATAACATCTGATGGAAAAATTGAAACAAACTTTTTGACTAACTTAATATTATATGGAATCTTCTTTAAACCCATCCTGGAAAAAGGCAGTTTAACTAGAAAGATGGTCTTGCTTAATGCACAAAAATTCTTAGCTGGTTTCGAGGGGTGGCTGGACTACATGGTCTTTCAACAAACCTCCATCATGTTATTTGACCTGATTGAATTTTTTTTAAGTATTGCTAATTACAAGACAGCCACCTGGAGTGAGGCCCAGGGTGACTTATTGCCCCATAAAGGTGTGTGATGAGTGGGCTCAAAGCCTTTGAGCTAGGCAGGGGACTCCTTCCTCTTTTGAAAGTTGAGCGCCTGACAAGGACAGGTATCTGGTCCCCACTGCCCAAGTCGAGACTTACTCTGTTGGCAGTGACACTTTCATTTGGCAATAATAAATCCATCAAGAATGTAGACTTATTGGTGTACTCTCAGGCTGTTTTCAAATGAGCAAGCGTTTCATTTCCTTGATTGGTGGGAATGATAAAATGACAGAGGTAAACATCAGCTAGGAAGTTGAGGAAAGCTTGGTCTCTAAATATTGTTCAGTGTCCCTCTTGTTCCCCTGGTGTTTTTATTAAGATGATGATCATTAGCTATGTTTACACAAAAATGTATCTGACATGTTCATTGGATCCTGCTGCTGCTTTTCCATCGGAAGCCTCCCTGCCAGCTTGGTGCAGCCGGCTGGTTCTCAGAGAAATCATGCAGAAGACATCAGGTGTGAACTCAAGAGCAGGACCGGTGAAGCTTGAAATAAAGACAGAGGATCCAGTTTCTAAAGGGCTGAGATACAGGCACCAGAAGAGGGGATACAAAGAGAGAGAGAGAAGTCACAGTGGCTTTGTAACTTACAGACACACATGTTTTGTGTTGAAAATTAGTTTATTATCATCATCCAGAATTTAAAATAGTTTCATTAGTTCTTGTACATCATCTTTGTGTAAAGGAATAATTCATTTTATAACATTCATGTGTAAGATGTAAACACAAATGAAGATATGTGGATAACTCTTTATAATTAATGAAAGTCAACATATTGTTTCTGTGTAAAATACAGAAAGAGACTATAGTAAAGAACTTCAAAAAATAACTTGAGTTACTTAGAGGATAGGGACACCTATTTTTTTAATTCCTTACACAAAGCCCTAAGTATCTAGACATCTAAATGACAAAAGCATCCATTTGGTTTTCAACTTAAAGTTGTGTTTTTTTTTAAAAAATGAAATGATAATAGCTATTAAAGTAATAATCTCAGTCCTACAACCCAGATCAAGGGTAAGCACCCTCTGATACGCCTAACTCTGTCATAACGCCAGGCAGGGCAGAAGTCACTCTCCCTAAGAAGAACCACGAGAGTTGACCATGTCATTTTGTTTTGCATTTGCAAAAACAATAATGAAGAGGAAGAGAAGGAATGTGACATTAATCTGCAAGCCCTCTGTTACCCGATACACCTGGAGAAGACAATGTTCCAGTGAATCCGCATTTTCTCCTTAGTAAGACAAACCATGGGAAAATAGTAATCTAAGTATAAATTCCTATTTTTTTACCTGTTAATAACAAATGGAGCTAAATGCACTGAAGACAACTGTCATATTAACAAGACAACTTGATTGGAGCAAATTAATGCCAAAAAAAAAAAAAAATTGAGCCTCCTGATGTGGAATGCTAGAAGCTACTCTGGATGGTGACATGATTTGTAAGCTTTTCACTGGCAAAGACACTTGTCTGTCCTCAACTCTGTTCTTATTGGGTAAACCTTTTATTTTGTCTTTTATTTTATCCTAGAACTTATTTTTCATCTTGACAGATTACCTCTGTTAAAACTCTGTGTGGATAGAAAAAAAAAAAATCTTAAAAGGAGTCCCTTTTTTAAGGCCTGCAGTGATGGCTTAATATGTAACTGCTGTTTTTACTGTAAATCTTGATGTTTGTATATGATTATGCACATTGGCAGATTTTCTTATAGTTTTCTGGTTGACCTCCATAATTAAAGTGTAGATAACAGTGGGACTGGCAAATGGCTGAGGGAAAAAAGAAACCAGGAGAAACTATTAAAGGGAAATGGATGTCTGGCCCCCCTTACTGAGTGAGTGAATGTTCCCTTTCTCTCTAAAATATTAATTTTTTTGTAAGTGGCTACTGAGCATCTGTTGCTGAATGAGATCAGGGGCTACAGTTTCTAGGCAGGAAAGAGAAATTCACCAATGACCATCATAAAAGACAGAACACCAATTGGGAGATCGGGGTTGATATACTATTATATATGAAATAGATAACTAATAAGAACCTACTGTACAGCACAGTGCTCAGTTCTCTGTAACGGCCTATATAGGAAAATAATCTTAAAAATGAAAGTGGATATATGTATGTGTATAACAAATGGCTCTGTGGTGAAGAATCTGCTTGCCACTTCAGAAGACCTGGATTCAATGTTTCAGTCAGGAATATCCCCTGGAGAAGGGAATGGCTACCCATTCCAGTATTCTGGCCTGGGAAATCCCAATAATAGAGGAGCTTGGTGGGCTACAGTTCATGGGGTCGAAAAAGAATCTGACACAACTTAGCAACTAAACAATACACAACTGAGTCACTTTGCTGTACACCTGAAATTAACACAGCATTAGAAATCAACTAAACGCCAATAAGGGCTTCTCTGGTGGCTCAGCTGGTAAAGAATCTGCCTGCAATGCGGGAGACCTGGGTTCGATCCCTGGGTTGGGAAGATCCCCTGGAGGAGGGCATGGCAACCCCCTCCAGTATTCTTGCCTACAGAATCCCTGTGGACAGAGGAGCTTCATGGAGTTGCAAAGTTGGGCATGACTGAGTGACTAAGCACAGCATACTACATACTCCAATAAACATTTTTTAAAAAACAGAACACAACTGGTTATAAAAGAAACACAGACACCTTGAAGAGTTAAAGAATGGAGAGCTCAGTCCTCATTTGAGAGCCAAGAATAATTTATCAAGAACTGACCTTTGAGATTGCTTGTGAACAGGATGGAGAGAATAAGTAAGACCTCGACCAGCAAAGCTGGTAGAAAGGACATCCCAGGAAGATGGTCAGGCAGAGGCTGAAGGGCATATGCTGAGCTAGTGAAGCATCTCAATTGACTGAAGAAGAATTAGGATGTTACCATTCAGATGAGAAATAAGAGGGCCTGAGTGTGTCCATCCAAACCCATTATGAGTGTGTAAGGATGAGGGATAAGATAAAACATCTTTCTCCTGAGCCTCCTTCAGCGTAGCCCTGACACTGGGAACCTGCCGTCCACCCAGAAATGGTTGTCTGAGCTTTCAGCTTCCTTCCCAGTGATTCAGGTCATGGAGAGGCATTGCCTGATAAGGCTTTGTAGATGCCTTTATCCTTCTCACAGGAAGAGCTGTGTGTGTCTGTAATGATTCAACAAGCATTTGATATTAATAGAATGAATTCTGGAGACTGTCTTAAAAACCTACAAAACCTTGAAAATAAAATGTGGATCTTAATCTCATGAATATCCAGTTTGAAAAGAGGAACCCCAGACTTATACAGGCACATCAGAGTCCCCTGATGTGTCAGCCTTCATCTCAAGGGGGCAGATGGATTACTCCTGAGCTTAGCCAGAGTGGACCCCCAGACTAGCAGGGCTAGAGAACTCCCGTCCTGTCTGTGGTAACCCCACTCCCTTTATGGTACAGTCACACTCATTTTCAGAGCGTTCATTTCACCTCGCTATGTCTCTGTGAGGGAAATAGTACAGGCACCATCATTCCCACGTGACCAAAAAAGTTAGCCAAGCCATACGGCTGGACAGGGCCAGAGACATACTGGTCTGAACAGATCCTGGATCAGGTCCCTGCAAGTTGAAATGCAATGCTAGCCTGGTCCCAGGGATCCAGTGTGGCTAACAGTAAACTCCCCTCCCTCTTACTTAACATACATCCCAACTGGATGCAAACTGCCAGCTTGGTCCAAACCAGTGGTAAATCTTTGGCACCCACAGACTCTTCGAGTGCATGAGTGATGGCCTGGATGTCCAGGCATCAGGTGGACACTTGGAGTCATAGGAATCAGTCAGCAAGGGGGGAAGTCCCTAAAGAAATGGATTTCTGAACCCATCAGCTCTCTTTAATGCAGCTTACTCTCAAAAATGTTTCAGATGCTACAAGTCATCGTTCTGCTAGATCCCCCTTTTAGATGAGATGATGAGACTGTGTGTTAACAGGAAAGTGGGCCCATCTTATCGCCATTATTACTTCCTCTGGATTCCAGGTTGGATTAATCACTGGTAGGTCTGTTCTCAGAGTTCCTGGGACGAGCATTTGCTGTTTCTCTAAGCTTTCCTATAGTACTCCACACATACCAGTGGAGTTAGGTTTAAAGCTGTGTGAAAAGTAATTCCCTGGGGTTGGGGTCCCCAGCCTCCAGGTCTGACTGTGTGTTAACAGGAAAGTGGGCCCATCTTATCGCCATTATTACTTCCTCTGGATTCCAGGTTGGATTAATCACTGGTAGGTCTGTTCTCAGAGTTCCTGGGACGAGCATTTGCTGTTTCTCTAAGCTTTCCTATAGTACTCCACACATACCAGTGGAGTTAGGAGTAAAGCTGTGTGAAAAGTAATTCCCTGGGGTTGGGGTCCCCAGCCTCCAGGATCTGATACCTGATGATCTGAGGTGGAGCTGATGTAATAATAATAGAAATAAAGTGCACAGTAAATGTAATGTGCCTGAATCATCCTGAAGCCTTCTCCCCACCCCTGGTCTGTGGAAAATTATCTTCCATGAAACCAGTCCCTGGTGCCAAAAATGTTGGTGACCGCTGCCCTAGTGTGTCCCGGTGTCAGCGAAATCTTTGTAGTCCAAAGCTGTCGTGTTGTTTTTCACAAGTCCTGATCCTGGACTTCCAACAGCTGGAAAGTAAAAAACCTCTGTGACAATGTTCACCCATTACAGACAAAAGAGTCATTTATTCCCCAAGTGTTAGTCGCTCAGTCATGTCTGACTCTTTGAGACCCCATGGACTGTAGCCCACCAGGCTCCTCTGTCCAGGGAATTTTTCAGGCAAGAATACTGAAGTGGGTAACCATTCCCTTCTCCGGGGGACCTTCCTTACTCTGGGATCAAATCTGGGCCTCCCTCACTGCAGGCAGATTCTTTACCCCCTGAGCCGCCAGGGAAGCCCCATTTATCCCCAAAGGAGAAATCTAATAAGCTTTGCAAAATGACAGGCTAATAGAGTATCTGTGTGCCTCTCAAGAGCCAGTGATTCTTTTGTCCAGCACAGATTCATTGAGCACCTACCCTATTTGTTCTATAATGGGGTACATTGGTGAACAAAAGTGGGATCTGGAAATGGCAAATTCACCTGATGGGCAGGGACTCAGCAGACATCCTGGAGGGGGAAGGGCGGTCTCTGATGATGCTTTTTATCTGCAGGAAAAGAATAGCCAGCCCTCCTGTCATTAGTGACTTCCATAATTACTTCTCTGAGTGGCAGTTGTAAAATTTCCCCTCGAGTAATCAAAATAATTGGCTAGGGAATAGAGGCTCTGAAAGAAAAGGATTCTGCTGTGGAGAGCTGTGATGACATGAAAGGGAACAGGGGCATCTGATGTGGACAGCAGGAAAGGAGGAATAATTGTCAGAAAAGCCTCTTCTCTCGTGTAAGCAAAGTGCCGGTGCAGAGCAGGCCAAAGGGCCCGAAAGACCACCAGTGTCCAGAGAGATGCATCCCCCATCTCACCTGAGAGCTCGCCCACCTTCCCCAGCTTGACTGCTAAGCTCTCTTCTTCTCTCATGTAGGGGACCACCGGGTTTGAAGCACATATTGATAAGTGTTTAGAGCTGGCGGAGTATTTATACAATATCATCAAAAACCGAGAAGGTTATGAAATGGTGTTTGATGGAAAGGTATGTATTCTGATTTCTACAGTGTCCCCCCTCCCAAAGTTTAGTCCATTCTAACTCTTTGTGGTTTTTAAAAATATTTTATTTATGTATTTATTTGGCTGCACCAGGTCTTAGTTGCAGCATGTGGGATCTAGTCCCCTAACCAGGGATTGAACCTGGGACCCTTGCTTTGGGAGCGCAAAGTCCTAGAAACTGGACCACCAGGGAAGTCCCCATTCCAACTCTTCTCAGTGATATTTTTTGAAGTTAAGAATGTACTGTCCAAGTAAGTGAGACCATGACAAAGGAGAAGCAGTGGGGAGGGGGTAACCATTTACAAGGGAAGTAGAAATCCAGCTGTCTCTCACACACACACAAATATTGTATAATGGTGTGAAAGTCAGGCAGTTCAAAGGTGATTAGAGGTTTAAAAGTAGTATTGTATCTAGAACTGCAGAACAGATTTGAAATTTGGAATTTTCAAATTTGGAAATTTCGAAGTTTCAAGTTCTTGAAATGTTCAAACTTGCCTGTTGGAGCTGAGCATGAATTTTACTCTTCTCTTCATAGCCTCAGCACACCAACGTCTGCTTCTGGTACGTGCCTCCGAGCTTGCGTGTCCTGGACAACAATGAGGAGAGACTGAGCCGCCTCTCCAAGGTAAGGACTCGTGCTCCTCTCATCTCAACCTCAGCTTGTATGACGGGCCTTTTGTGTCCTTAGCATCCTTGACAGATGTGCCTGTCTTTGAGGTGAGGTGAAGTCGCTCAGTTGTGTCCGACTCTTTGCGACCCCGTGGACTGTAACCTACTAGGCTTCTCTGTCCATGGGATTCTCCAGGCAAGAATACTGGAGTGGATTGCCATTTCCTTCTCCAGGGGATCTTCCCGACCCAGGAATCAAACCCAGGGGAACATCTATCTTCAGCCATGGTCACAGGTCCCCTGCCCTCTGTGGCTTCCTGCCGAGCCAGGACACACAGAACTGGCCTGTCCAGACTTTTAACAACGCAACTGCTTCTGCGTTCTGAGAGCATGTTTATGAGGGCGAACATAAGCACTAGGTCAGACCTTTCCTGGCTTCACAACTCAGCAGGAGTCTGCTGAAATTGCTGATCTGCCAAGAGAAACTGGTGCTCAGTTACAATGTGAAAGAGACTCCGGGCCTCAGAAATGGGTAGAAAACAAAACTGCTGCTGATCCTCTTGAGGAGCCATGTTGATTGTTCACAATGTGTACTTTGAGGATTAAAACCTCATTGCAAACCAGTGGTCACGTAAGTGTTGATATTCAAAAGTCACACGTTCATAACTCCATTCCCTTCGAATCTATCCTTCATGTAAGACAAACACAACTGTGATAGAGGGCATGGTTCCCATGTTGAACTGAGTTGCTGACTATAAAGATCTGGCATAAGCCCAAAGCTTCCCTGATATCTACACCCCTGGTTACGTATGTGCAGCCATGAACCAAAAAGATCAGTGTTATATTTACAAACTCCAGTGGTAAAATATGTGGACAGGTCCTGCATATAGTTGGACATAATTTAAAATGTATGCCTCATCCTGGGAGCTGTTCCTCTTATGACACTCCTTACAGTCAGTAAGGACGCAGGGAGCCCTCCACGTGCAAACAGTGCTGTGCTGTTGAAGGAAGTGAAAGACCCCATCCTTGCCGTCCAGGAGCTTACAGTTGGGTACAAAGATGAGGTATATTTTCACATAAGTGAGGGGATGGTAGGAATTAACATATAGACAGACTCTATGGCTAAGGATCATGTACTTACAACTTAGAGAAAAATGTGCTAGTGGGTTACAGAAGTCAGGAAAGGCTTCCTCATGGGTGTAGGACTGTTGTGGAGCCTTGGAGTCTTTGTAGGATGCAAACTGGAAGAGAAGGGGTTCTAAGCAAAGGGAACACATGTGACATGGTGAGCCTGAGGACTATGTGAAGGGATAGGAATATGTGCAGTACATCCGAGCGATATGGAATAAGGAGGTCTTGTCAGATTCATTTGGGTGAGCCCTGGGAGCTGAGTCCTTGGAACTGGTGACAAAAAGGCATTTGTGCTAACTAAAGCATTTAGATCCCCTGGAGAAGGAAATGGCAACCCACTCCAGTATTCTTGCCCAGAAGATTCCATGGATGGAGGAGCTTGGTGAGCTATAGTCCATAGGGTCGCAAAGAGTCGGACATAACTGAGCGACTTCACTCACTCACACTTTATCTTAATTTCATACACAATAGAGGACCAAGGGCGGTAATTATCCATCGGGCATACATGTGGTGAAATCTTGTCTGTGATCCAACTCCATAATGTTAAATCCTAAAAAGTGTTTTTTCAAACTAGGAAGCTTTAGGATCTCAAGAATGAAAATTGCTTTAAGATCTCAAAAATCTGCTTGTTTTCACACATCACTTGATAGTGGTATCCAGTCTCTGAATTTTGTCTTACTTCCAATGTTTTTATATTTACTGAAGGATTAAAAACTCCCCCAAATTTGTATTGCTAGACTCTTTATGCTTGGAACTACCATCAGATTCTTCCTGTTGTCCCAAAATAGAAAGGAGAAAGTCAAAGATAAGATGTCAAGCTCCTGATAGCCCACCACTGATTATTCCTTTCAGCACCTTTGAGATCTTGGAGGTATTAAACTGTTCTAGCCCTCTGTTCTTATTAAAAGTGTGAGCAGTTCCTTTAAGGGAAAACAGATTGTTCAGTTATAGACTCAGAATGCTCCTTGGCACTGGATTCTCTGATAACAGAAAGAATCCCTGGGAGGAGCAGTCATTGCCGTGGTCTCATCTCTCCTGCAGGTGGCTCCCGTGATTAAAGCCAGGATGATGGAGCAGGGGACTACGATGGTGAGCTACCAGCCCCTGGGCGACAAGGTCAACTTCTTCCGCATGGTCATCTCAAACCCCGCAGCAACTCACCAAGACATTGACTTCCTGATTGAAGAAATAGAACGCCTTGGACAAGATTTATAATAACCTAGCTCACGAAGCTGTTTCAATTCTCTAGGTAGACAATTAAGTTGTCACAAACCATGTAAATGTATTTGTAGTTTGTTCCAAAGTAAATCTATTTCTTATTGTGGTGTCAGAGTAGAGTACAGTTTAAAAATCAAAAACTAACCAACATTATTCCTTTTAAAAATCGTTTCTTAAGCTTAGAACACCTCTGTAATAATTAGTGAAAAAGGCTGTGTTCTAATCAATAAGGAAAAGCTTACAATTGTTATAAATATTTCCCTTACTTTTAATATAGTGTGCAAATCAAACTTTATTTTCAAGTCAGAGTAGTAGGATTGAATAGTGCCAAATTGCCCCTGAATCATAAAGGTTCTCTGGGGTACAGTGAAAAGGATAAAGTAAATATAAAATATATGTTGACAATTTAAAAAAAAACTCTTGCCTTTTTCATAGTATTAGAAGAAAATTTCTAATTTACCTATAGTAACATATCAAGTGTATTTAAATACATATAATTTTACAAAAGGAAAATATATATATTAAAAAGAAATCCTATTTTGTAACATATAGATTTTTATTTTATATGGGTTATACAAACTGCAGGGGCAGATATAAAAACTAAGCCAGATTTTCTTTTTTCTTTCTCTTTCTTTGAATGGAGGCACAACTAAACACTTAGCAAAGTTATTTTGGACCATAAGGCCCACAAAACTCTTTAACAGTATGACGCCTTCTTTCTGTTCAGGCTGTTACAATACAAACACAAAAGAATACTGCAGTTTCTTTAAAAAATGATTGGTCAGCTCAACAGTAAGATTCTTCCCTTTTTGATTTTTCACCCATTGGACCTTAGCAGACCTGCACTGTAGGCCTTGACAACTGAGCTTCATCTTAGACCAATGAGGGTAATCGTCTCTCTTCTTATTTCCGTTCAGCCTGTTCTAAACAGAAGGTGAATTCTGGTTCTTGCGCTGTCTTCCCAGACAGTATTCTCTTATGAAGTCATTTGGATTCCTTAGAGAAAATAAAATCTAATCAGCCAAAGTAAAGAGGAATGAGACACACTCCAGATGTGGCGGGCGAGCCCAGAAAATTACACTTGGCCTTCAGTGTCTGTGAGAATAGTGACGTCATCCTGGGGCCACATCGCCTGTCCAGAGAGGAGTCATTTTTCTCCCAGGTCATTGCTTATTCCGATTCCCTCCAATTCCCACCCACAGAAGTCCTTCCTCCTGGGATCTCTGGGATCCCAAATAATTAATTTCTACTCCATGAGAGGTTATGAGGAAATGAGCTCCTCACTCAAGATGTTTTTTTTTTTAGATTTATGTATTTATTTGGCCATGCCAGGTCTTAGTCGTGGCACACATGGTCTCTAGCTGTGGTATGTGAACTCTTAGTTGCAGCATGCAGGATCTAGTTCCCTGACCAGGGATCGAACCTGAGCACTCTGCCTTAGCAGCTTGGAGTTTTAGCCATTGGACCACCAGGGAAGTCCCATTACCCAGGATTTTGAGATAGCATCTTAAGACCCTTCTTCTATCTTCTGTGTCCCATTAAGATCAAAGTGACTGGAATATAGAGAGGACATATGCTCCACAGAATTCAAAATAATATTCTAAAAGCATCCCTCTGCCCCTGCAAACCTGATGGAGAGATAGGAGCTAATAAGAGCTCTCATAGATATTTATGTGGTACAGACTGTCAGATTCAAAGTGCTAGCGGAGAACTATATATGTCCTGCATATATATCCACATATATGCAGACTGTGGATGCACATCTAGGAGCATTCATCCTTTCTGTATGGACCACTCAGATCTGTGATCAGGAAGACTGTAGGTATATGAGGGAGGGAAGAGGACTCCATCCTTCATCCTGTAGCAAAGCCCTCTCACTTGACCATAGGATCCAACCACCTGCAAGCTTCATGAGCTTGCCCCTACATCTCTCCCCTAAGTCGGATACAGAAACATTGATACTTGAGATGCACGTGACTTTGGTCCCTCTCAGTCTAAGAAGCAAATGGATTTCCTATGCCTATTAGACTTCCCAGGTGGTGCTAGTGGTAAAGAACCTGCCTGACAATGCGGGAGACATAAGAGACATGGGTTCAATCCCTGAGTCAGGAAGATCTCCTGGAGAAGGAAATGGCAACCCACTACAGTATTCTTACCTGGAGAGTCCAGAAGAACCTGGCTGGCTAGAGACCATAGGGTTGCACAGAGTCAGACACGACTGAGGCAACTTAGCCTGCATGCAAGCATGCATGATGATTAGAAGAAAACCCTATGCCCCAGAATTGTATGAAGAAGTAAGCCTCCCCTCTAGGCTCTGTCTAATAGCCAAGCATTCTAGAATTTGGCTGTTGAGAATAAGCACACAGCTACCCAGCTATCATGAGTCTCAGGCCCAAAGGACCCATCTCAGAGGCAGAGATGCTAGTTATCAAGCTCACCATCCTGCCTGGAGGATGGAACCCAATGTCCTGATCTGGACAGACCCCTCTCTACTCCAAGAGGCTTCAACCTAGGGGGTCCAGACTCCCCAGCAGAACTGACTGCTTTTTCACTTGATGGTATGACTGAACTTAAAAGGGAACATTTGTGCCTGTGTTTGAAATTCCAGAAAAGAGTTTTTTATCAATAGATCATTTCCCCAGCACTCTGTCCCTTCCAGGTTCTTTCCCAAGTTTGCTGGGAGCCTTGCTCCATTCTATGCAGTGAAATGCTACCAACCATAATCCAGGGAAGGAGGTAAATAAAGCCTGATAGATCCCAGTAGTTTAAACATTCTTTAAAGTAGGTTTGCAATCTGCTCAAGTGGAAGGGAAGTACGGAAGGAAGGAGCGAAGGAAGGAAGGGAGATTGTTTTGAACTTTAGCGCAAATTCCCTGTGCCAAAGGCCTTTATGTGGGACCGTTCTTTTACATGGGGTTGCAAAGAGTCAGGCATGACTGAGTGACTGAACTGATTCTTTTACAAATATTAGAAAAGTTGGGTTTTAGCTTTAATCACATTTGACATGGCCATTTTCATTTAGACAGCAATATTGTGTTTCTTATTTTTAAATACTTGAAAAAAAAAGTGTGATATGTCTTCATCAGAGACACATAAATGGTATTGACTTCCTGGACTGTGTCAAGGACATGAGGAAAGAAGAGGAAGTTAATCCTGTGTGTAACTGTGTTGCCTTTAATATACTGCTAGTACTGCCTCATCCCCTCAGATTGGGGTTGTGCACTTTAGATCTGAATTTGCAGTGTTGCAAGTCAACATGTGTTGCTGTAGAAGCTTGTACAACATATTATTGATGTGTCTATTTCTGTGTGGTGGCTGTACCGATATTCCGAGAACCACGCTTGCATCCGTGCCATACTCTCTCTGCTACACGGTGAGCCCTCCACAGGGACTGCCCTTGGCTCCACTTGCTCCTGAGAAGTCTCCTTTGAGAACTGTGTGATTTCACACCATGCAAAGGGAATGCAACTTCAGTGTCTCTGAGAACAAGAGACCAGTAAGGAGGGTCACCAGCAGCCAGCCTCACAGGTACTGTCCCTGCTAGCATCATCTGGAGTAGATGCTACCCCTCCGAATATGGACCAAGAAAGCACGGGTGTAAATATAGCAGCAGAACAGGGAACCCAGGAACCTGGCAGTGGGTATCATCTTGCACGCGCCCTCCTGTTTTCAAATGCTAAGTGCACATGCTGTGTATTGATTAGTTACCTATGCTGAAATACTGTTCCCCATTGGTGTTTCTGAAAGATACTGGCACTTCCCCAGCATCCCTCCATTACTAAAGACAGAAAACAAAAAAAAAAAAAAAAAACTATAAACATGTGACAACCTGATCCTCTTACCAAATATGAACTTGTGTATGATCAAAGTATTTTATGTGTTGTCTCTCTAAATCCAAATAAATGTGTACATGTGGACATATCTCAGACTTTGCATGCTTGATTCTGGCTTTGCCAAGTTGAGGGGCTCATTTCTAATGACGTGGCCTGCATAAAAGGTCCTTCCATTGTCACAAAGCTCAGAGCATCTTTGGGTCTTCTTTGGGGAAAAAAAGCTGTTAGCTCTGTAGTTGCTTCTCAAGGATACTTTTTTCACTACCCTGGTTTCTCCTTCACTCAGATCCCATCTTTTTTTTTTAAGTATTTTATTATGGAAAATTTCATGTACATACAGAAGTGGAGAAAATAAGTGTAGTGACCTCCCATGAAGGTTACAAGCAGCTTCAGAAATTACTAATTCAGAGCCTGGTACAGAAAAACCTGAACAAATTTTTGTCCAGCACCAACATGACAAGGAGATTTGTTGAACACTCCTGGGTACAAGTCTTCCCCAGTGGCACAGTGGTAAAGAATCCACCTTTAATGCAGGAGATGTGGGTTTGATCCCTCCTGGGTCAGGAAGATCCCCTGGATGAGGGCATGGTAATCTACTCTAGTATTCTTGTCTGGAGAATCCCATGGACAGAGGAGCTTGGTGGGCTACAGTTCATGGGGTTGCAAAGAGTCACATGACTGAAGCCACTGAGAACACCTGCACTTGAAAACCAAGTGCTATGCGAACTGCTAACATTTTATTTAACCCACACAAAAACCTGGTGAAGATTATGGTTTAATAACATCCATGAAGATGTGAACAGGAACAGAAGATTGTTCCCAGCCCAGGAGAATGATGGGAGCCAGGGCAGCAACGTCAGGTGTTCCTGTTGATTTGGCTGTTGTGTATTGGTTCCCCTATAAGCAGTACTGAAATTATCCAGAAACTTCATCTCTTATAGCTTCCCTCCATATGTCTCCTCGAAGTACTATCTCCTCACTCCAAGCTAATACCTTTAAGGGCATCTCAAGCCCATAGAGCAACCTGAACTTGATAAGGCAAATCAGGATACACTCTACCACTGACATCCTCGTGGTGTTCTAGCTTTTACCCTGCTCACACACAGGCTTGCATGAGTGAGTGCTAAGCCACTTCAGTCATGTCTGACTCTTTGCAACCCTATGGAGTGTAGCCCGCCAAGCTCCTCTGTGCGTGGGATTCTTCAGGGAAAACTACTCAAGTGGGTTGCCATGCCCTCCTCCAGGGGATCCTCCTGACTGAGGGATCAAACCCAAGTCTCATGTTTCCTTCATTGGCCAGTGGGTTCTGTACCACTAGTGCCACTTGGGAAGTCTCACGCAAAGGCTTAGAGACATGCAAATACTCTGAAAAATCATTCATCCAGAGTTTTGCAAAACTCTGGCCTGGGGACCCAGGAAGAAGGAAGATGTCTCTAGTTTGGGGTACGGAAGAAGTTCAGGATGAATACGGGGTTTTACACGTTGAAGTCAATCTCCCGTCTCAGGTTTTGCCCCTAGTGCATTTCACTGTTGCTTTCCTTCATCCGTGCCCTAACATTTCTAAAATGATAAGAGAAGGAGTTAGCAACTCTGCTAACTTGCACATTTTTCCCCTATAAATCACAAATCTCAGAACCAGTAATGCCATGAGAACTTTCAGATTCTCCCTGCCCTCAAACTCCATTTCAGGTCACTTAGCTTTCAATGAACACTACTTAAGTTGACTGGGATGTTTGTAAATCAGATGTAAGCTTTGAAAAACTGCAGGTAGTGAAGCAGTCTACATGTTTCGAGAAGCTACAGATTCCCCAATAGTATTTTCATTTTCAAATCCACACACATCCCAACACCTGTTGGCACTGAACTCCTCCCTTACACCCTAAGATCTTTCATGATGTTTCAAATAAACAACAACAACAACAAAAACCCATCAAAATTAGTCTTTGATGGAGTAGAAGTTTTGACTTTGAAATATCAAAACCATCTCTTCATTTCATTCTGTCAACTTCAGAAGAGAGAGAGTTATTGGTTTTTTCATGTTCTAGATGTTGCCCAGGCTCCAGTGATTAGAGCAGCAATTCTTTTTTTACTTCACAGAATGTTTCCTGGTCCACAATTTAAACAAATGTACACATCTGACACCATTTGCCATCGCATGGAAACTGACAATTCTCAGCAACATATATCAAAATGTTCATTTAGGAAAAACACCTGGTTTAACATCTGTCCTTGTTTATGCAAAGGAAACTCTTATTGGAAATGACTTAATAAACTCAATTCTTTTCTTGCCAACCGCAGTTTTTAGTGGAAGTCTGCAGCAGGGACTAGGGAGGGAAGCGAATATATATAGAGAAACATGAATCGTTTATTACTGTTGTAAGCTCTGCATCCCAAAAAGACATCACAGTTTTTTTTTTCTTGGCCTTCCATGAGCTGCAATTAACAAATATCTACATCACTGATATATGTATTTTAAGACTAAATGACAAAAGAGATTTGTTTTGACGATGAAAACAATATTACCCCGATGTAGATGAACTGTCTTAAAAGATGTTCCCGTTCCCATACCTCCCCTGCTATTTATTTCATCTGTAATAGTAAGAGATTCCAGTTCCCACGCCTACCCAAACAGTATTAAAATTACCTGTCCAGTGTTTACGATGAAACTACCACAGGTGTTACTTACGGAAGCAGAGGGGTCCCAAGGAAGCTTCTTCTTGTCCTTGACATCCACTGAGGCTCTGAATCCCATTAACTTCCTTCCCAGACACTACCAAGGCCAGAGAAACACAAATTTGATTTAGTAGGTATAATGAGCGCTTGCAAGCACTGTAATATCAAGGAAGAGGTGGCCTAGAAGGCTGGATTTGTGGTGGCCTGTGAGCCCCCACCAGGAGAGATATGATCTTGCATGCCCACACTTCCATTCCTGCAACAAGGTGACTCCTGAGACACTGCGGGGCCTCAGATGCCAACATGGCTACTGAACAACTCTGAGCAAATCCTGGCCCTGAGCAAATCCCTGCACCTCTCTGAGCCTCAGTTCTTCATCTGTAAAGCAAGGACAAAAAGAGCACTTACCTCCCGGGATGATAGTGAAGATTCAGAGGAGAAGAGAGCCCAGTGCCTAGAAGATCGTGAATGTCAGTATGTGTTCATTATACTTGGATTCTGGGCTGCTGCCTGTAAGGACTGGGCTCTCGAGGCAACTTCTTCCTACTTCGTCCACCTAGAGTCGATTATCCTGAACACAAGGAGGATGTGGCAGCAGCAGCTCCCTGGAGAAGGCCATTCTGTGAGTCATCCCTGAGGACTGCAGACCAGCCACTGAGGTGGCCTCCATCGAGGACTCAGCCTTCGCTTCGGCAGAGACAAGAGACCCAGAAGGGCTGGCCAGAGTAGCTGAAGAGAAGGAAGAGCAAAAGGAAGTAAGTGATCTCTACCGGGATAAATCACCTAGTACCTGTTTGAACCCGTTTGCCCAGGGAGCATCCTTGCCTCAGACAAGCACCCAAGAGAATTAGAGAGATGACATGGATCGGCAGTTTTGGCTTCATTGGAAAGTGCCAACACAGTCAAGTCACAGTCAAGGCACAGTCAAGTCAATGCCCTCCAAGCTTCCATTTACATAAGGAGAATGACTCACTGGCCACACACCAAGAGAAGGAAGAGTGGCTTGGTTTTCCTAAACCATCAAAGAGTTTCCAACATCTCAAAAAGCAAGTAGCAAAGAACCATTAAGCGATCTTACACTGAAGCTCACTCTTGCCCAGGATCGCTGGTCTTGGAGCACGTGCACAGGAAAACACATGTAAACACAAAGTGGAGATTCTCCACTTCTGGAAAAAAGTAATTAGAAGCTTGCTACAGTTGCCAAGGAAACGACATTCAAGAGGAGTTTTAATTTACTGAAAGGTGATAACTTTGTGGATTCCAAGAGAACTCAATTACACAAACTGAAGAAAAAGAGAATTCCTAGAGTTTCTTTCAATTCCGATTTTGGTTGGTCCAAAGAAAAACTTGCTGCCAAATCTTTTGCCTTCTCTTTATTTTGAATTGAAGCAGAGTTGCTTTACAATGTTGAGTTAGTTTCTGCTGTACGATAAAGTAAATCAGCTGTGTGTATACACATATCCCCTCCCTCTTGGACCTTCCTCCTCTCCCCTCATTTTACCCCTCTAGGTCATCACGGGGCCCTGAGCTGAGCTCCTTGTATAACAACTTCCCATCAGCTGGGAAGTGTGCCTGGTAGTGTATATGTGTCACGTCTCATCTCTCGGTTCTTTCCCCCCTCCTCCCTCTTCCCCCATGGCCACATGTCCATTCTCTACGTCTCTGTCTCTATTCCTGCCCTGCAAATAGGTTCATCAGTACCATTTATCTAGACTCCACATATATGGGTTAATATATGATACTTTTTTTTCTCTTTCTGACTTTCTTCACTCTGCCCAACAGTCTCTGGGTTCATCCACATCACTACCAATGACCCAGTTCCACTCTGTGGCTGAGTAATATTTCATTGCATGTATGTACCACCTGTTCTTTATCCATTCATCTGTTGATGGACATCCAAGCTGCTTCCATGTCCTTAGACTTCTCTTTATTTCCTTATGAGTCTGTTTTAAGAATATGGAGATCAAGAGGGTAAAGAAGAGGATTTTCTTTAGTATTCATTTTTATTTAAATAGTTGCAGGAATTTCCTGGCGATTCAGTGGTTAGGATTCTGGGCTATCACTGCCAAGGGCCTGAGTTTGATCCCAGGTTGGAGACCTAAGATCCTGCAAGCCTCAGAGGCATGGTCCTCCCCCTTCCCCCATTTTTTTTGCATAAGGTTTCCATTCCCTCTGAATTGTTGAGATGTTATTCTAGAGGGAGAGACTATCCCTCACTGTGCATCTCCACAGCTGGCTGAGCTCAGGCTGGTGTGTGTTCAGGAAAGAGCAGATGGCTCCTATTATTCCTCAGCAGCCAAGGGGAAAAGAAAGCATTCCCTCGTGCTGTGTATGCGCTTGTTAAATTTGCAAAAACAAAGCATCTGTTCACTTCACTTTTTTGAAAGGGTGGATGGAGTTGCAGGTAAAATATCTCTTTGGAATGAACCATTCACAGTTAAGCATGGGTGGGAAATTCGATTCTGGTATTGACTAATTCTCTCTGTTCCTGACACAACAAGCTCTAATAGCTTATTTTGAGATGATTTAATCTAGGAGTAAATCTATTGTATGAAGGTCTCCAGCCCACTGACACTATTAATCTGATAATTACAGCAAAGCTCAGTGAAGAAATCCCTGGATGGTCAGGCCTGGCTGAATTCTTTGTCTCTGATGCACCCTGACTCTGAAGCAGATATTCCAAAATGCCACCAGCCCCTTTCAGTCTTCTTGACTAATGACAGAATTCCCTATTCCTCAATAATATCTTGTCCTTTCTCTTGATAAATTCTGAAAGTCTTTTCCACATCTGTAAAATTGAGTTAGTGATACTTATCTCAGGGGATGGAAAGAATTCAGTGAGAAAATATATGTAAAGCCCTTGGTGATAGGAAGCGGCCAGGCCAGGGGCTGCTCCCTTCTATCCCTGACTGTGCCGTGACTAAATTCCTCCTATGTGTTAGAATCATCTCCTGATGGAAATTTTGTGGGCAAGTCAACCTGATCCACATATTCATTATAAATCTGATTGTTTGTTATCCTGGGTAGTTCTTTGTATAAACTAAGGTATTTTGTGTGTGGTAAAAGTCACATAATATAAAATACACTATTTCAATAACATTTAACTGTACGTTCTGACTGCCAATGCAGGAGATGTAAGAGATGTGGATTTGATCCCTGTGTTGGGAAGATCCCCTGGAGGAAGGCATGGTAAGCCACTTCAGGATCTTGCCTAGAGTATCCCATGGTCAGAGGAGCCTGGAGGGCCCCAGTCTATAGAGTCAAAAACAGTCAGACACGACTGAAGTGACTTAGCGTGCGTGCGTGCAACTGTACATTTTAGTGGCACTAAGTACATTCACATTCCTGTGCAACTCTCACTATCATCCATCTCCTGAATTTTTCACCTTCCTAACTGAAACTTTGTCCCTATTAAACACTTAAGGCCCCATTCCACCCTCCCAACCCCTGGCCCCTGGCATCCACCAATGATGTACTTTCTGACTCTGTGAATTTGACTATTCTAGTATCTCATATAAGTAGAATCAAGCAGTATTTGTCTGCATCTATTGTATATTGGTGAAAGTGAATTGATAAAGGTGAAGCAAGAGAGTGAAAAGGCTGGCTTAAAACTCAACATTCAAATAACTAAGATCATGGCATCTGGTCCCATCACTGCAGGGCAAATAGATGGGGAAACAATGGAAGCAGTGACAGACTTTATTTTCTTGGGCTCCAAAATCACTGCAGATGGTGACTGAAGCCATGGAATTAAAAGATGCTTTCTCCTTGGAAAAAAAGCTACAACCAACCTAGACAGTGTATTAAAAAGCAGAGACATTACTTTGCAAACAAAAGTTTGTATAGTCAAAGCTATTATTTTTCCAGTAGTCATGTGTGGATGTGAGAGCTGGACCAAAAAGGAGGCGGATCGTTGAGGAAATGATGGTTTTGAACAGTGGTGTTTGATGGAGAAGCCTCTTGAAATTGCCTTGGACTTCAGGGAGATCAAAGCAATCCATCCTAAAGGAGATGAATCCTGAATATTACATGGAAGGACTGATGCTGAAACTCCAATACCTTGGCCACCTGAGTCAAAGAGCTGACTCATTAGAAAAGGCTCTGATGCTGGGAAAGATTGAAGGCTGGAGGAGAAGGGGACGACAGAGGATGAGATGGTTAGATGGCAGCATTGACTCAATGCACGAGTTTGAGCAATCTCTGGGAGACGGTGAAGGACAAGGAAGCCTGGCATGCTGCAGTCCATGGGGTAGCAAAGAGTTGGGCACAACTGAGCGACTGAACAACAAAAATTGTATATTGGAATGCATCTTTAAGGTTCACTTGATATATGTCCTACAGATCATGCCATTTTTCGTTTCCCCTGTGAACCTACTAAGGGGTTTTCAATTTTGAGTTTCTTTGTTTAAACAACCATCCACTGACACCAGGCACTTTTGCAAAGAGAGCCAGGAGTTGGTTGAAGCACCTGGAAGCAGGTTTCATTCCAGTAAACTCATTTATAAGGACGTTACTGGATTCGACTTAGAGCGAGGCCCAGCAGGGGCACAGCAGATAATCACCTATTAGCAGCAGCCACCTGAGACAGAGGTCCCCAGGCTGGCAGATGCCACTGCAGTTGCCTGTGCTGCAAAGCAGAGACTCACAGGAGCATGGATGATCTAGGCAAGCAAGAAACAGAATCAGTGAGTATGCATCTCTCACGTGCTGCACGGCTTAGGAAGAGCCTCATTTTGCCTTCACTGGCTGCAGGCACCAGAAGAGGAAGCCGCCCCCTCCCTCCAAAGGCAACAGTCACCTGCCAACTGGTTTCCCTACTTTTACATGCTGAATTGGCCTTTTCCAGTAAATACATCAATGTCTACAGATTTTCTTCTGTGTTTGGGCTTCCTTCTTTTCTATTGTTGTTACTTAGTCGCTAAGTGGAGTCCAACTCTTTTGTGACCCCACGGATGGCTGCCAGGTGCCTCTGTCCATGGGATTACCTAGGCAAGAATACTGGAGTAGGTTGCCATTGCTCCTCCAGGGGATCTTCCCTACCCAGAGATTGAACTCAGGTCTCCTGCATCTCCTGCACTGGCAGGCAGATTCTTTACCACTGAGCCACCTGGAAAAGTTTCCTGAGCCTTTTCCATAGATGCTAAGATATTTTCATGACTGTTTGCCTCTTATCTATAATTTTAGTTTTGATTTTTTGTTTATAGGTGAAGTATATAGATCTATCAATATATAAAAGATGTAGAAGAATATACGGGATTCTTTGGCAGGGGGCGCTGTGCTGTGTCTTCATTACAGCTCGCAGGCTTAGTTGCTCCACAGCACACGAAATCTTTGTTCCTCCATCAGGGGTCAGACTCATGTCCCCTACATTGGAAGGCAGATTCTTTACCAGTGAGCTACCAGGGAAACCCCCAAATGCTCCCTGTTTGTGCTCAGTTTCAGAGAGAAGATTTTCACTGCTTTTGTCATAGTTTCCAAGGTCAGCTGCTTTAAATGAGTGTTCTGTCCCAAGGCCCCCTGTGTGTCCTGGTCGAGGTGCATGTTCTCTCTCAGAGCACCATCCTGAGCTCACACTTAGCTGCAGCTCAAGGACTGGGGTCCCCAGGACTGGGCGTACAGGAAGTGGGGTCCCAGCCTCTCTGGAGAAAGGAACTGTCTTGGAAACATTCAATCTGGATGTTGTTCAGTCACTCAGTTGTGTCCGACTCTTTGGGGCCCGATGGACTGCAGCATACCAGGCTTCCTTGTCCTTCACCAACTCCAAGAGCTTGCTCAAACTCATATCCATTGAGTCAGTGATGCCATCCAACCTTCTTGTCCTCTGTGGCCCCCTTCTCCTCCTGCCTTCAATCTTTCCCAGCATCAGGGTTTTTTCTAATGAGTTGGCTGATTGCATCAGGTGGCCAAAGTATTGGAGCTTCAGCTTCAGCATCAGTCCTTCCAATGCCTCCAATCCTTCCAGTCCTTCCAATGCTTCAGCATCAGTCCTTCCAATCAGGATGAGCTTCTTAAGTTCCTTATTGTATACAAGCATTGCTGATACGATTCTTGCTAATATTTTCCTCCTCTTGGTTTCCCTGAGGCAGCTCTAGGCTGGGAGAGTTTCCACTGTGTCCCAGTGCACGTCCATGTCCCTGGGCCCAGTGACCACTGCGGGTTCCTCCCCATTTTGGCCTCTTTCCCCCCGTTACTGGCTGACCGAGACTTCATTTTTATGCTGCCCTGGGAGCACTTGTTTGTGTTCTTGGGTCTTTTGCTGCAGAACCTTTTCCTTCTGTAGCCCTGGAAGACTCCTTCCTGCATCTGTCATTCTTCATCATAAAATAAATAAATAGAGTTTTTTATAGCAAGAAAAATAAAATGAAAATGCTAAAAAATTCTTAATTATATTTCAAGAAGATAATTGTCATCCAGCCTGTAAGTAGGTTGCTTCCACCTTCTGGCTTGTGTGAACAACTTTACTATGAACATGGACATGAATGTGCAAATACCTCCCGGAGGCCCTGCTCTCTGTTCTTGGGGTCTATATCCAGGAGCGGGATTGCTGCTGGGTGGTTGGTCTTTAAAGTAAGCCCATTTTTCTAGAAAAGCTGACAGGCCATGAGGTGATGAAATCAACTCTCTCTACTCCACTGTAGAGCCCCAGCAGCAAGCTGCTAAAGGGGCTTCCCAGGTGGCTTAGTGGTAAAGAATTTGCCTACCCGCCAGAGATGTAGGAGACTGGAGTTCGATTCCTGGGTTGGGAAGATCCCCTTTGGAGGTAACAGCAACCCACTCCAGTACTCTTGCCTGGAGAATCTCATGGACAGAGGAGCCTGGCAGGCTATTGTCTGTGGAGTCACATAGTCAGACATGACTGAGCACACTCAGATAAATGGCTTGAGTTTACTTGGTTTTCTTTACAATGTTGATCTAATGTAACAAATATTTCTGAAAAATATTTTTGTTTATTGACTTGATTTATTTATCATAGTTTTATATCAGGACCATTTCTCCGTAATTATCCCCCTGAGAATAGTAAATCCATCAGTTCTAGTCTCTCTGCATCACTGTTAGTTTTCTGATGACTTATCGCATAACAAGCTGTCAGATATCTTAGTCTTGGCTCAAGCGCTAAAAGATTCGTCGGCAGGAGACCGAGGAGCGCAGGAGACATAGGAGACATGGGTTTGATCCCTAGGTCGGGAAGACCCCCTAGAGAAGGAAACGACAATCCACGCCAGTATTCTTGCCTGGAAAATTCCCGGGGACAGAGGATCCTGGTGGGCTACAGTCCATGGACTCGCAAAGACTCGAGCATGCAAAGACAAGCTGTCAGACGTCCCTGGAGGAGGTACTGCAGTCTTTTGGAAATTCAAATTTGGGGAATTATTTTTATCTTCTAAATCTTGCCTTAGTGTGAAAATACTTCTCCAGAAAAGCAATCCCATTCTCCTCGCACGGAGAATGGGATCTGCAGTGGCAGCTTGAGGAAGGCAATGGCACCTCACTCCAGTGTTCTTGCCTGGAAAATCCCAGGGACAGTGGAGCCTGGTAGGCTGCTGTCTATGGGGGTCACACAGTGTCGGACAGGACTGAAGCGATTTAGCAGCAGCAGCAGCAGCAGCAGTGGCAGCTTTTAGCCACAGGGCGGCAGTGTGTCCACAGGCAGCTCCCAGGTTGTCCAGGAAAGAACTTCTGCCTTAAATAGTATTTTTGACACTCTTGTTAAGATCTCATCTGGGTTCTGGTATTTCACAGGAGGACCTCTGATTAAATTTCACTTAAAGGAGGCATAATAAAAGTCACTAAAAGTGTAATATTTGGCACAACACATACATTTGGGGCTTTACTCTTTGCCCTCGGGTTAAATGACCTGAATGCGAACAGTGAGTACTGAGCACCAGCTAACTGTGGGGCAGCTGCTGTTCCCGGGGCCAAGCTGCAAAGTCAGATGTTTCTGGCTTGGAGGAGAGACTGTGCTAAAGGAGGGAAGTGAACCCAGGGTGTTTCCTGGGGAGTGGTCTGAAGCTGAGAATGCAGCCCAGGACCAGTGTTCATAGACAGACCTGTCACTGAGGATGTTTCTACCCTGCAGTAAGTGCTGAGAGGTAGGCCTGCTGATGGGGGAAATCCTAAAACTTCCCCTGCCCGATTACTTGGTTTTCTTTACAATGTTGATCTAATGTAACAAATATTTCTGAAAAATATTTTTGTTTATTGACTTGATTTATTTATCATAGTTTTATATCAGGACCATTTCTCCGTAATTATCCCCCTGAGAATAGTAAATCCATCAGTTCTAGTCTCTCTGCATCACTGTTAGTTTTCTGATGACTTATCGCATAACAAGCTGTCAGATATCTTAGTCTTGGCTCAAGCGCTAAAAGATTCGTCGGCAGGAGACCGAGGAGCGCAGGAGACATAGGAGACATGGGTTTGATCCCTAGGTCGGGAAGACCCCCTAGAGAAGGAAACAACAATCCACGCCAGTATTCTTGCCTGGAAAATTCCCGGGGACAGAGGATCCTGGTGGGCTACAGTCCATGGACTCGCAAAGACTCGAGCATGCAAAGACAAGCTGTCAGACGTCCCTGGAGGAGGTACTGCAGTCTTTTGGAAATTCAAATTTGGGAATTATTTTTATCTTCTAAATCTTGCCTTAGTGTGAAAATACTTCTCCAGAAAAGCAATCCCATTCTCCTCGCACGGAGAATGGGATCTGCAGTGGCAGCTTGAGGAAGGCAATGGCACCTCACTCCAGTGTTCTTGCCTGGAAAATCCCAGGGACAGTGGAGCCTGGTAGGCTGCTGTCTATGGGGGTCACACAGTGTCGGACAGGACTGAAGCGATTTAGCAGCAGCAGCAGCAGCAGCAGTGGCAGCTTTTAGCCACAGGGCGGCAGTGTGTCCACAGGCAGCTCCCAGGTTGTCCAGGAAAGAACTTCTGCCTTAAATAGTATTTTTGACACTCTTGTTAAGATCTCATCTGGGTTCTGGTATTTCACAGGAGGACCTCTGATTAAATTTCACTTAAAGGAGGCATAATAAAAGTCACTAAAAGTGTAATATTTGGCACAACACATACATTTGGGGCTTTACTCTTTGCCCTCGGGTTAAATGACCTGAATGCGAACAGTGAGTACTGAGCACCAGCTAACTGTGGGGCAGCTGCTGTTCCCGGGGCCAGGCTGCAAAGTCAGATGTTTCTGGCTTGGAGGAGAGACTGTGCTAAAGGAGGGAAGTGAACCCAGGGTGTTTCCTGGGGAGTGGTCTGAAGCTGAGAATGCAGCCCAGGACCAGTGTTCATAGACAGACCTGTCACTGAGGATGTTTCTACCCTGCAGTAAGTGCTGAGAGGTAGGCCTGCTGATGGGGGAAATCCTAAAACTTCCCCTGCCCGATAGGCGGGTGTACCCAGCGTGGGTCCTTACATGCCCTGCAGGCCATGAATGCGAGCTGCCGGCACAACCCTGTGCATGAACAGAAATCAAGCCAGGTTTCTGGAACTCAGCCACGTGACCATTCTTCTCATTCAGATGTTGCTGAGAGGTCCCAGAGGCCTCCTGTGATCAGCCCATGGGAGGCTGCTGCTGTCCCAGAGAGGACCTTGCGTGCCCCTCGGTGCCTCAGCTCCCTGGTCCCTGTTTTCCTGCCCCTGGAGTGTGGCTGCAGGAGGCAGAGAGGTCGGGTCAGAGGGGCCTTGAGGGAAGAAATCGTGGGGTCTGTGCACACACCAAGAGGGAAGAAGTTTACTCAGGAATTCTGTCCCCTCTCCTTGTGCCCACCTTCCAATACCACTTTCTCTCCCCACTTCCATCCTTCCTCCATACCTTCCCTCCTCCCCATTTCCTCCCCTCTGGGCATTGCTGAGGTCCATCACTGGAGAGACATCACCCTCAGAAGAGATGCGGGTACAAATGTGGACGACTGAAGTCAACTAAGGAGATTTGAACAGTATTCTACTTAAAACAATTTTTAAAATCCTTTTCAAATTCTTTTTTTAAATAATTTTTTTGGTTTTTAAATTTATTTTTAATTGTAGGATAATTACAATATTGTGTTGGTTTCTATCAGTTTTTTTTTTAATCATTTTATTTTTTTTTTGTGAAAGTTGCTCAGTTGTGTCTGACTCTTTGCAACACCATGGACTGTAAAGTCCCTGGAATTCTCCAGGCCAGAATACTGGAGTGGGTAGCCTTTGGAGTGGGTAGCCTTTGAAGTGGGTAGTCTTTCCCTTCTCCAGAGGATCTTCCCAATGCAGGGATTGAACCCAGGTTTCCTGCATTGCAGGCAGATTCTTTATCAGCTGAGCCACAAGGGAAGCCCAATAATGCTGGAGTGAATAGCCTATTCCTGCTCCAGGGGATCGTCCCGACCCATTTATGTTGGCTCTGCTGGGCTTCTGTTGCTGGGGGGCGGGGAGGGGGGGTTGTCTCTAGTTTTGGAGAGCAGTGGCTACTCTTTCGCTGCAGCCCGGGGGCTTTGACTCCGGTGACCTCTTGTTGCAGAGAGCGGGCTCCAGAGCACAGACTTGGTAGTCATGGCCTGTGAGCTCAGTTGCTCCACAGCACATGGGATCTTCCCAATTCAGAGACTGGACCTGTATCTCCTGTACTGGCAGGCAGATTCTTCACCTTGCCACCAGGGATGTCCTGAAGAGTATTTTAAACATAGCTTTTTCTTCAGAAACATAATGCTGCTCCCTCATATTCAGCGCTTCAACTCACAGAGCTTCCTTCTCCTCTGCACCCTGGGGATTTCCCTGATGGAGCTGAGCAGACCTGGTCCCCACAGTCTCCAGACAGGCTGGAGTCAGGAAGGCAGAGTGACTTGGCAGAGGTCGCAGCCCCAGCCCGTCTCCAGCTGCCCCTAAAACCTCCTTGGGGCAGGTCCCTCCCGTCTCCGGGAGCGATGTCCTTGGTCGGGAGACAGCTGCGCTCTTCTAGCTGTTTAGAAAGGCTTAGCAATACCTACCAGCATGAGCGACATACACAACTGTTACTTTTATAGCTGCTAAGTGCAGATGCCACACAGATGGCGTCCTGGCCTGCTCACAGCATCCTGTGGACTCCAGGTGTAGCCGTTCCCAAACTTCGGCTCAGCCTCCAGGGACGCCCTTCCCACCAGGTCTCATCTCTAAGATTCAGGTCAGTTCAGTTCAGTTCAGTTCAGTCGCTCAGCCATGTCCGACTCTTCGCGACCCCATGAACTGCAGCACGCCAGGCCTCCTTGTCCATCACCATCTCCCGGAGTTCACTCAGACTCAACGTTCATCGAGTCTGTGATGCCATCCAGCCATCTCATCCTCTGTCGTTCCCTTCTCCTCCTGCCCCCAATCCCTCCCAGCATTAGAGTCTTTTCCAGTGAGTCAACTCTTCGCATGAGGTGGCCAAAGTACTGGAGTTTCAGCTTTAGCATCATTCCTTCCAAAGAAATCCCAGGGCTGATTTCCTTCAGAATGGACTGGTTGGATCTAGACTCCAGGGATTTCTTTTAGGGCCCCAGCTGTCTCCTCCCCTGAGGCCATGGCCCATCCTCTGGCCTGCAAGGGTGCAGCTAGACTGGGTTTTCTTTTTCTGTACTTGCAAATTCACACTTTTAAGTCTGAGGTACATTTTCCAGCTCAAAGTATGCCCAGGCTGCAGCTCTCGCTGGGTGTCTCGGTGTGGCTTGTCCTTCCTCATTATTCACATCTCAGCTCAGAGGTCATCCCTTCAGTGGCCTCTGCTGTCACCTCCCCTGGAGTGGCACCTGCCCTTCCCGCCACCCAGTTCGCTGTTGGCCTCTGAGTTTTGCTTGTTTCTCTGCCAGCCATCGGCTGAGAGCATCTGCTGCTTCTCTTGGGTTTCGAGCCGGCTTTTCCGTCTTGTAACAGAAGGCGGAACTTGCTCCTGTCAGAAAGGACTGGCTGCCAGGGGGTGACTCTGAGCAGAGGGAATCTTACACAGGATGTTGGCTCAGGGATTTCAGCGCCCAATGGAGCATCCTTGTTGACCAGGGAGAACGGGCCCTAAACCACGTCTGATGGACTCTTGTTGCTTATGGCCATGTAACAGCCAGAAGCCGCTCATCCCAGTGCCCTGTGAGCTCTTTGAAGCCATGGAGACTCTGTCTTGTTCGCCTCAGAAAGTGAAAAGAAAGTGTTAGTTGCTCAGTCCTGTCCAAGTCTTTGAGACGCCATGTCCTGCAGCCTGCCAGACTCCTCTGTCCATGGGATTCTCCAAGAATACTGGAGTGGGTTGCCATTCCCCTCTTCAGGGATCTTCCCAACCCAGGGATTGGACTCAGGTCTCCTGCATTTGCAAGCAGGTTCTTTACTATCTGGGCCAGTAGGGAAGCCCCTTGTTCACCCCAGAACTGGCCCCTTCTCCTGTGCCGGGAGGGCCTGGGGAAGCCGAACGCTGAAGGATTGAAGGCACAAGATGGGAGGCGGGTTAGCATCACCCTGGGTCCAGAGAGCTAGCGGAGCCACAGCCAGGGTCAGGGACAGTTCCACGCTGTGGGCTTCTGCTCAGTGTAAGGAAGACAGATCTTGAAGGGCATGGCCATGGGTGGAAATGCAGCCTGGCCTGCACGGTGTTGACAGGGGAGAGCCTGGCTCCTTGCCTGATGAGCAGGGCTCTGTCCTCAGAGGCCCTGTGGGCCAGAGACGGACCTGCTTTCTGACCCAAGTAGAAGGTGCCCACTAGCCTCTCTTCCCTCTGTTGTCGCTAGGGTGGCAGACCCCAGGCCTCTGGTATCAGCTCTTAGTCACCATTCACACAGCCCCCGGTCAGAAGGGTCCCCTCTCTTGCCCAGACCTCTTTGGCAGCCTCTGGAGACCACATGCATGGATTGAGTCATTAAGAAAGGGATTAGAGGGAGGTATGCCGCTATGCCCCTGCCTGTCTATGCCAGCTGCTGGTCATTGTAAATGACCTATTCACCCTCCTCTCTGGGCTCTCCCAGGAATTTTAGAGGGGCCCCCAGCCTGATGCCTTGCAGTGAAGGGGAGTGTTCTCCACATCCTCCATGTCCGTGCTGGGCCTGGATGCAGGTAGAGGAGTGGAGTTAGCACAGGACAGGAGCACAGAGTGGGGTTCGAATGCCTGGGCTGAGGCCCACCTGGGAGGCTGGTATAGATTCTGTCCCATCGCTCGCTGGCAGCGAAAGGTCTTGACAAAGCTGGTGGTTTGATGGCAGTACTTTGTCTGCCTTCCCCCCTGCCCCCTGGCTTCTAGGGGAAGGCCTTCTTGCCCCGTTGGAGCATGTGCCCATCTCTGAGCTGAGTCTGGGCAGACAGGACACACAGAAACAATGATGGAGATGGCAGGGGACCTACCACCCTCTTGGCTGCAGAGAGAAACCTGAATGGCAAGGCCAAAAACACAAGATGGAAACGGGTTGAGAGGTTGAGGAAATCTTTCCAGAGAGCAGGCCACTCACAGGAGGCCTCCACTGGAATTTTCTAAACCTGGGCACTCTCACAATCCAGAATATGTCGGCTTGACCAAAGCTTCTCTTGCTACCCTCCCTCTGCCCCGTCCCTGGTCCTTCTCCCATGAGCCTCTTGGTGAACAGCAGCCCCATCCACCTTGTCAGCCACCTGGGCCCAGGGAACCCCTTCTCTCTGGTTCTCTCTCACCCAATATATATGCATACCCTCAACTGACACTTAGGAGTGGAAAAACACTCTGTGGATAGCAAAATTCCATGTCTGTATAAAGTCCTGTGAGTGAGGTTATAAAGCTAGGGAAAGTGCTTTATGGAGAAGAGTGTTACAGAGAGAAAATACAGGAGCTAACCCAACCCAAAGAGACATGACTCTTCTGTAATCCAGGCTGATGACATTGATGCAGGCTGAGCTGGTGACCGGGTACAGAGGTGGCAAGACCGGAGCCAAGGGTGGGGTGTGGAAAATCCTCCCTGTGTTTCAAGCCGAGAGAACTGGTGGGCTTTGTATTAGAGAAGCAGCGAGAGATGTTAGGAGTTGGCCCCTAAGCAGCTTGCAGTTAAGTGGGAGTTATTTACGCTTTCATCGTGCAGAGTCCTTCAAAAATAGCCCCATCTAAGCTCTTTGGCACCACAGGAACACACAGGCATCTCCCCTTAAGCTGGGCGTGTTGGATGATGGTAGCAAAGGCATGTGTCCCCTAGAACAGGCTTAATCCGGCTAGGGAGGGAACAGGGGCCTGCAGTTGTGCTCAGCCGCCACGTCACAGACTCCCGCTTCTTGCCCCATCACACGCACCCCCAGATACAAAGTCACTGCTGTGAGGGTGGATCCAAAGTGCTCGCTGCACCTCCAGTCCTGCTTCTTTGAGTCTCCAGAGTGAGGCTTCTTGTACACAGCATTGGAATTGGACACGTTGTCCCTTTAAAGGCCTCTGTGCCTTTAAAGTCTGGGTGAGTCACCTATGTGCTTGTGCACGTGAGTGCTCTGTGGTTAGATGGAGAGATCGAAGTCCTAGAAGATTCAGAGCTCTGAACCTTGTTCTTATATGATCTTGGGCAAGTTCCTTCGCTTTCTGTGTTACTTGCAAAGGCTGCCATAACAAGATGCCCCAGACTGGATGGCTCCTACAACAGAAATTTCTTTTTCTCCCAGTTCAGGGTGTAGGTGAGGTTGATTTCTTCTGGGGGTTTGCTGATGATTGCCTTTCATTGTGTCTTCATGTGATCTTTCCTCTGGGTTTGAACATCCCTGGTGTCTCTCTTGTTGGCCTAAACAAATAGTCAGCCAGATATTTTCCCAGCAAAGATGAGTATATTTGGGATCAGAAGAGAATTGCGATTTGAGGTCTGCAACCATGGGGAGCCCTGTGAAAGACTCTGCACAGGAAAGGAAGGAGGATGCTTTTGTAGGGAAGAAAAGGAAGCTGGGGTATGGGTAGGTGTGGGGCTACGGTAGACAAAAAGTCCATGGCTTGTCATTGACTGAGTCCTTGTCTGAAAAGGGGCCGGGTCTTCCTTCCTTCTCTTGGGATCTGCCATCGTCATTGGGTGTGAGAGCTCCCCTTGCTGGTCTCCTGACTCCATTCAATCAATTGAGGCTTCTGGTATTAATTATTTATACCCTGTGTGTCCTAATCTTCTTTTTCATAAGGACACCAGTCAGATAGGATTAGGTCCCACCCAGATGTCCTCATGTTAACTTACTTGCCTCTTCAAAGGCTCTGGCTCCTGGGAACTTACTGGTGACGGTCCAGTGGTTAAGACTTCGTCCTCCAACACAGGAGTGTGGGTTTCATTCCTGGTTGTGGAACTAAGATACCACACACCTTGAGGCCCAAAAATCAAAACATAAAACAGAAGCAATAATGTAACAAATTCAATACAGACTTTTAAAATAGTCCACATTTAAAAAAAATCTTTTTTTAAAAAAAGGGGACTTATCTCCAAATTCAGCCACATTATGAGGTCCTGGGGCTTCGGGCTTCAACATATGGATTACTGGTTCATGTGTGAGGAGTGGCAAACACAGATCAACCCATAACACATTTTTGTTTTTAACTTCATTGCTTTTTATTGCTAATATCTGAAGGATTTGAGCCAGTGACTTCTAAGGAGATTTAAGGTTCTTGTTCTTTTCCTTATCTGTTCTTCTTTTGTGATTTTTTTTCTCTCCTCTCTCTCTCTTCTGTTTGTTCTTCCTCCTCTTCATTCTATTATTTTCATTTCTCTTTCTTTCCTAAGAGTATATAGGTCACTCCCTAGGTGATGATACCCAGGTTTACTTATCATTTTTATGACCCTGTTTAAGTCAGATCAAGTTGCTTGCAGAAACCTGACAGCAAGTACACATAGCCACATGGCAAGAATAGATTAAAGATTAATGGGAGGAAAAAGCCTTGCTGTTTCTCTATGTCCTCAGGGTAAAGGAAAGTCAAGGTCAAGGTTGACACAGACCATTAAGTAGGGTTTTTGTCCATAGTAATGACAGGATAAATGATACTGGACTAGACCCCCTCACTGTAAATAACTTAAAAAACTGGATGCAATTGATGAAGCAAAAGCTTCCAGATGTTAAAAATAGGCAGCAAAGGGCTATGGTCCCTGACATAAGGGAAACAAGAATGAAGTCAGTTCATGATTTTTCTAGCTTTTTATCTGGAGGCAGTTTTTGGACTACTCCCAGAGGAAAACCAAGCAGAGCATGGAGGCTTCACTGAGTTAAGAAGACAGATTAGAGGAAGATACATAGAACCCCAGAAATGTGCATAGAAGTTCCCTGCATCTTAGGTTGAATACTGAGCTGTACATGTAAAGAGAAAAACTCTAAACAGTCAGGAAATAAGCAACTTCAAGGAAAAATTTTAAAATAAAGAATTTTTAGGCCTCACAAAGGGTATAAAGGGGCTTCCCTGGTGGCTTAGTGGTCAAAAATTTGCCTGCCAAAGCCTGGTACCTGGGTTTGATCCTGGGGTCAGGAAGATCCCCTGGAGAAGGAAATGGCAAGCCACTCCAGTATTCTTGCCTGGGAAATCTTATGGACAGAGCAGCCTTTTGGGCTACAGTCCATGGAGGAGCAAGAGTCAGATATGACTTAGCAACTGAACAACAGCAAAAAAAGCACAGAAAGACATTTAAATTCTAGTTAGCCAGAATGAGGATCTCTTGTTAAACACCTGGGAAATTCAGAATACCTTAGTAGTCAGGCCAAACTGAATCCACTCTAATAAAGCTTAAAATGAGTCTCAGAAAGATCAAGCTAATACTCAAACAGCTCAACTGTCTGTTAAATCAAAATTCAACACTTTTTGAAGGAAGCTAAAATCCAAACATTCAACAATGTAGCATACACAATGTCCAGCATTCAATAAAAATAACTAGACATATGAAAGCAGGAAAATGTGACTCAAAGAGGAAAGAAAAAACAACAGTTGATAGCAATAGGTCCAAACATAGTAGATTCAGATGATGGAATTGGCAGACAAGGACTTCAAGACCAGTTATTCTAATATACTCAAGAATTTAAGAGTAAACAAATAAAATATGGATAATGGCTATATTAACATCAGGAAAATACACTTCAGGACAAGGAATATTACTAGAGATGAATTGGCACATTTCATAGTGATGAAAGGGTCAATTTATCAAGAAGACATAAAAATCTTAACACGTATGCATCTGATAACAAAACTTCAAATTACCTGAAACCAATTGACCAGGAAAAAACAACATCTATAGCAACTGTTTCAAATTAAAAAGAAAAATACTACACAGCTACTTGCAAGGTCATCTTTATCACCATAGATTGATTAAGGGAACTACCCTGGGGTGTTGTTGGAGTGACAGAAAAACAGCTTAACAAATTTGGCTTTGACCTCAAAGAGCTCACAATGAGGCTGAAATGGAGAACACACATACACAGATTAAAAGATTAAAAGGTATGTCTTAAGTATTTTCCTTAAACTTCTGTCTTTCAATTTTTGACTCAAATAAATCATTAAGCTCCTGTTGGCTATTTTCTGTCTTGAAGGATTAGTACTTGGCCTTACCAACAGCCTTGTAACTGCTTTGTCATCCACAATATGCCCTAGTAGCTATGTGACCCACCCCAATAACTTCAGTTAGCACCCACAGAACTGGAGGACGATCATTGTTAACGTCCCATGAGACTAGAGACAGAACAACAGCAAAAAAAGCACAGAAAGACATTTAAATTCTAGTTAGCCAGAATGAGGATCTCTTGTTAAACACCTGGGAAATTCAGAATACCTTAGTAGTCAGGCCAAACTGAATCCACTCTAATAAAGCTTAAAATGAGTCTCAGAAAGATCAAGCTAATACTCAAACAGCTCAACTGTCTGTTAAATCAAAATTCAACACTTTTTGAAGGAAGCTAAAATCCAAACATTCAACAATGTAGCATACACAATGTCCAGCATTCAATAAAAATAACTAGACATATGAAAGCAGGAAAATGTGACTCAAAGAGGAAAGAAAAAACAACAGTTGATAGCAATAGGTCCAAACATAGTAGATTCGATGATGGAATTGGCAGACAAGGACTTCAAGACCAGTTATTCTAATATACTCAAGAATTTAAGAGTAAACAAATAAAATATGGATAATGGCTATATTAACATCAGGAAAATACACTTCAGGACAAGGAATATTACTAGAGACGAATTGGCACATTTCATAGTGATGAAAGGGTCAATTTATCAAGAAGACATAAAAATCTTAACACGTATGCATCTGATAACAAAACTTCAAATTACCTGAAACCAATTGACCAGGAAAAAACAACATCTATAGCAACTGTTTCAAATTAAAAAGAAAAATACTACACAGCTACTTGCAAGGTCATCTTTATCACCATAGATTGATTAAGGGAACTACCCTGGGGTGTTGTTGGAGTGACAGAAAAACAGCTTAACAAATTTGGCTTTGACCTCAAAGAGCTCACAATGAGGCTGAAATGGAGAACACACATACACAGATTAAAAGATTAAAAGGTATGTCTTAAGTATTTTCCTTAAACTTCTGTCTTTCAATTTTTGACTCAAATAAATCATTAAGCTCCTGTTGGCTATTTTCTGTCTTGAAGGATTAGTACTTGGCCTTACCAACAGCCTTGTAACTGCTTTGTCATCCACAATATGCCCTAGTAGCTATGTGACCCACCCCAATAACTTCAGTTAGCACCCACAGAACTGGAGGACGATCATTGTTAACGTCCCATGAGACTAGAGACCGACATTGGGGGTCCCAACAAGGCTTGTGATGACTTACTGTAGGTCCCTTGCTTTCAAATATTCTTGAAGCAGGCTGTGACTAGTTATGGGAAAAGATTCATTCTAGGGTGATTCACACTCATTATGGTTAATTAAATCAGTGAAACCCCACTTAAGATGAGGCCAGCGCCACACCTTGGGAAAAAATCACTCTTAAAGATCCACTTTGTAGATGCAACTTGATATTTTTAAATTCAGTCTATTTCCCAAGGAAACTGCCTTCAGGTCATTCTGGGATTAGCATGGATTACCCCTGAAAGAGCCTTTCCGAAATCCCAATTCAGCTAACAGCAGAGGCTGGCTCTTTGTTACCTTTTAATAAATGATTGAATTTCTTCTTTTTTTTAAATTTTACTTTACAGTACCGTATTGGTTTTGCCATACATCAACATGAATCCGCCACAGGTGTACACGTGTTTGGCACTTCTTTCCACAAAAGATGAAAGTAGCTCACCAACAAACCTGTGCACTTAGCTAGTTCCAGGAAGGAAAAGCAGAACCTAGAGAGAAGTCTTCCAGGCTCGGCTGGGAGTCAGAGCTTCTCTCGGGAGCTTCCTCAGTTTCCCCAGTGGCTCCCCAGCTTGTATGTCACATGGAAAGACCAGGGACATTGACATCAAATAATGTGGGATGAAATCCCAGCCTTGCACCTGCACCATGTGATCATGGGACATCACAGAACCCTATGTTCTTCATCTGTAATGTGCCTCACTCACGTGTGTGTACTCACACACACACGCATACACTCCAGATATTCGTTCTCTCCTTTCATGCCCTCTTTGTGCCTCTGTTACAGGTCCTTCACTCATTACTGTTACCTGACCGTGTCTTAGACCTCCTGGGTTCTGGAAAGTTGGTCACTGTTCTCATGGGTAGAAATGTCCTTGACGGGAAGGGCTGTGTCTTACTTCCCTACATCCCTAGACCTGGTCCAGCATCTGGCATAGAGTTGATGTCAATATACTATTGTTGGATGAAACTCTCTCTCTCCTTTTCAGAAGCACTCAACAAGCTCTCCAGTACCTTCTTTATAAAACAAACAAAAGAGCTCCTCTGACTTCCTCTCATGGCCCCTCTCAAAATCTCTTCTCTCCTAGTCTGAGGTTGTCTTACTTTTAGGGGGTGAAGAGAAAAGGGCTTTGATGTCCGTCCCTGTGTTTGAGTTCCGGGTCCTTTAGCCACCAACTAGGTGACTCTGTGAAATATCCAATAAGAAACTGTGTGTCCTGAAAGGGGCGGGCCTGGCTCCTGTCCCTGCGCTCTGCCTGCTCCTACCTGGATCGCACACTTAGGTATAAAGCAGTCCTTTTCCATCTGATCCCCCTCTGCTGTGTCACCCATCACTCTGTCTACCCTCTGTCTCTTTCCTCACACTGACTTCCTCTGCCTGCGGTCCATCTTAGCGTTCACAGGCGAGCACAGCGTGTTCATTGTTGCCCTAGAGGTTCAGGTGGTACCAACCACACTGCAACTGATGAAATGAATGTTCCCTCCTTCCTTACTTCCTTAGGGTAGAACTTGACATGAAAATGCTGTCTGAGAAGACCCCTTCTCTCACATCACTGGTGGGTGGGGAGGACCTTGGTTCAGAGGGGAATTCCCTGGCTGCTCCACCAGACACTGCTGTCGGGGGGCTTCCGAATATATCCTTCATTCAACAGACAGTCTCATCACTTGTCCCAAATTAAAGCGCCTTGAATGCTTGGAGGGTTAGCGTTTAACAGTTGTGAGTTTTAAAATAGATCGAATTCCTTCATTCCCCCTTCTAGTATTTCATGGTCCAGAAGAGGCAGAAAGACACACAGAAGGAAATGGGGACTGATTTGTTCTCCTGAAAAGACTCATTCACCTAACCCTGGACTCACAGTCACAGCCCCAGACAGACACCCAGTGTCTGCCTGCTTCCTTTTCCATCCATTCCCCTTCTTTCTCCCTTCCTTCCTTCCTACCTTCTTTGCTCCCTCCCTTCCTTTCTTCCCTTCCTTCTCCCCACCAGTATTACTTAAAACATAAGAGGAAAATATAAGTGCTAATAAACTTCAACTGCTTGGTAACATGGGAGCAAATTTACAACACTCTGTTGGCTTCTCTCCCCTAACCAAAGTCCTCACCTTCGTAGGAAAGCCTGACTTTTCTGGACTTACCCTATACTGAAGGTGACTGGTAGGAATTCACGTATTGCCTCTTCCTAAGGCACTTTAATCATCACTGCTTTTAAAAGCCGAAAGACCTCGAGCATTTGCATGTGATAGTAGACAAGAGGTACAGGTGTTTGAGGCAGGAGGTCCTACCCAGGGCCTGAAGATGCTTCTTAGTTATCCAGAGAGAGAAATAATGACAACAGACCTCTCTCTCTCTCTCTCTCTCTCTCTCTCTCTCTCTTTCATCTACCTTTATTGGAGAACAACATATATCAAAATAAAGCTTAATCAAAAATTTGTACCTCACAGTGTTTTCAAAGACAAAACACTGGTTCGAAATCCAGAGGATGACCTCCCATCTCTGAGAGATTTGGGGCAGTGCAGTCAGACTATGCCTTTCGAGACGGTGACCCAGAGACAGGGCCAGTCAGCACACAGCCTAGAACAAATCTGCTTCACACAAAGGGGCTTCCAGCGATGTCGAGGGAACCTCAGGGGCATAAGAGTCTGTTTTCACAGAGAAACAATGCAATCCATGGTGTCTCTAGGTGATTAAGATTTGGAAAAATTTCAGGAGCAAAAGTTGAGTCAAAATAGTAGGTGTCGAATGTCCAATCCCAAGGAAAATTAAGTCAGGAAGAGCTCAGAGTACAAGAAGCAACCTCTGGTGTGTGGTGACTGCCCCAGTCAATGAGCAAAGAGAAAGAACCATTCCAGCTCATTGACCATCATGCCTAAAATGGGCCAATCCTTTATGCAGAAAATAGGTGATTAAAGAGAAGCGGAAGAGAACAGAAAAAGTGAAACTCAAGCTTCCATTATTGACTGTTTCCAGTGTCAGTTTACATGGATTAGCTCATTTAATTTGATCAATAACATGAGAGGTTGGTGTTATCAATATCCTTGTTTTTACAGCAGAGGAAATAAGACCCAGAGTCAGTAGTGACAGGACTAAGACTCAAACCCACATCTTTTCTCGTGTTCTCTCCTCTCCTGATTCTTAAGCAGGACTGACTCTCAAGTCCAAAAGCGTAGGGTAAAGGAAGCTCACTGGCCCGAGAGGAACGCTGGCATCTGACTGTGTCTGTGGGGCCAGGGTGGCAGTCAGGGAGCAGGTGGGTGGCTGGGGAAACCAACACTGAAGGAGTCCAGGGTTCCAGCCACGACATGGGCACGGTGGGCCATGTGAGCACTCACGAGGGCACCTTCCCCAACTTCAGCGAAGGAGAGGGAACACTCTGAAAACCAACCGGAGAGGGCAAGTCACCCCAGATGAAAGCAGCAGGTGTGCCAGTTTCAGGGGCTGCAGAGTCTTGGGAGCTACCGGGTGGTTCTTCTAGGGGTGGGATGTGAGTGCTGGGCAGGCCAGTTGGGCTTGGTGGGCCCTGCTAGATCTGGTCCCAAGGGTGATGGGCCACTAAAGAGTGTGAAGCAGTTCAAAACAAAACAAAACAAAGCCTTAAGAGTTTCAAGCAAGTTGAGCCCTGGGATTTTGCTGGGGCACGGCAGATCTTGGTGTCACTCACCCAGAGAGAAAACCAGGGGAAGTGTTGAGGAAGTGTAGGGAAAAGCCAAGGCTGGGAACCAGGAGGAGTAGACCCTCAGATGCCCAAGTCACTACCGTGTGCCATTCTTTATATTTTTAAACCATTTTCATGCCTATGATCTTACTTTGCATGTCACAGCCACTCTGTGTAGGTAAAAGGCATCATCTCACTGATGAGAAAAGTGAGGCAGGAAAAGCTCTAGTGACTGGCTCAAGGTCACAACATTCTGAGTCCCCATTCAGAAAGGCTCTTTAGAGCCTGCAGTAAAATTCAGTCACTGCTTTCCTGAGCAATGACTTATAGGTGACTTGTGAGTGCCTTTTAAAATTCAGTCATTGTTGTCCTGGTCTTTCCACTTTTAAATCAACATCCTGTGTGGTCTATTAGGGAGCAAATATATTTTCCTTTATTTTATACTCAAACCCTTGAAATGACTATTTAAATATTTTAACTACAATTTCTCTCAATTTCATTGTCTGTGTCAAAGCATTTGACTAAAATGTAGCACAACTATTGTTCCTTTCAAGGGGGTCAAAATGTTTTCTGTGGATGGAAACGTTCCCTATGAATGAAGATGAAAAGCAGCTTTGTTGTACTCTTCCTTGGGGACTCTTTCTAGGGTTATTTCCAAAGTCAAGAATAGATCAGAAATGGAGAAAAGGTAGGAATATCAAGAAGAGCTTTCATGGAAAATTGAAATCATTCCTTTTAAAGTTCACAAATCCCACCCTGATGATAGACCCCCCAGCCTCGCAGAATAGCTGTTCCCAGGTAGAAAAGTAGTGATCATGAGATGATTTGGAGGCAACTGTGATTGATGTCAGCAGATCCAGATGGTGATATTTTATGAAAAGTCTAATGGACATTTGTTAAGCTGATTCGATAGCAGCAGCCCTGGGCTCAATGGGACCAGGGGATACAAGTGGAGTGCATCATTTGTGAAGGTGTTTGGGGCCAGTTAGGGATGGAAATGCTAGTGATTTGAGTTTTGCACACAAGGGTTCCCAGCCTCTGGGCCACAGACCGGTACCTCCTGTCAGATCAGCAGCAGCATTAGATTAGAAATAAAGTGCATGGTAAATGTCATGCACTTCAATCATCTGGAAACCATCCCTCCACCAGGTCCATGGAAAAGCTGTCTTTCGTGAAACTGGTTCCTGGTACCAAAAAGGTTGGGGACGGCACATGCTCGGTGCTCATAACAGACACTACTTCCTGTCTGTCTCCCACAAAGCCTGCTGTAAACACAGGACTATTGGGAAGATGTGGCGATTCCCAGTGACCAGGTGATGCCCCAGGTTTGCATCCCGGTTCTTTGGCTCCACATGAAGCGCTCTCATCACTAACCCAGATAGGAAATAGCTCCACAATGACCTAGTCCCAGGGCAGATTCCTGCTGTCATCCAAGATACAGGAATTCAGAGTTAGGACAATGATTCTCTGGGGCTCGAGTTATGATGGGTTAGTGGTAATGAATCCACCTGCCAATGATGGACACTCAGTAGATGCTGGTTCAGTCCCTGGGTCAGGAAGATCCCGTGGAGAAGGAAATGACAGCCCACTCCAATATTCTTATCTGGAAAATCCCACGGACAGAGGAACCTGATGGAGTTGCATAGGGTTGCAAAGAGTCAGACACGACTGAGCATGCAGGCACTGTTCAGTGCTTCATAGAAGAGATGAAATATGGGCATTTTAGTGGTTCTTTAACCAGTGAAGATGTTATAGAAATGTTTTCAAGGAGGAAACGCCTTTTTCAGAGAGACTTGGCTGGTTGACTGAACTTTTCTTTCTTGGGTTAAACATAGCCACTTCTCTTACATCCTGAGGCGTCGGCTCTCCTGGTGGAGACACGTGAGCATGGCCAGGGGCCTGGAATGTCCCAAGAGGGTAAGAATAGCCAGATGATCGACGCTGGCTGCTGCTGGCCTCTGGTCTCTGCAGTTGTCAGGAAGGCTTTGCCTCAAACAGCTCGGGGCCGCCTCCACTGGAGACAGAAGAACAACCTCGTGCGCCTGGGCTTGAATTGTCCCTTTAGTATCTCCAGCTCTCACCTGGGAGTATTTTGTAGCAAAGATATACATATTCTTGCAAAGACTTCCCACCTCCTTGGAGAACACAAGCTCCGGACGGCTTCAGTCACCTTGAGTCTGTGACCCCCCTGGAAGCATGGACCAGTCGGATCTGCTGGGGTTCCTTGTCATCACCCTAAATTGCAACGTGACCATGGTGGGTGAGTAGTACAAACCCCCGCAGAACAGATTCTGCCTTGGATCACTTTTCCTGGTCCTTCTCCATGAGGAAGGCCTGCCTATCCCTGGAGGACAGGGAGCCATGGCTCAAGTTTTCCTCTAATCCTCCATCATTTAATGAGGCTCCCCATCATTTAAGCATGTCTTGGGGGTTGAGCAATATTTCTCTCAAGAGGCCTCTTCTTGCTAACATTTGGGGGCTGAGTAAGGGGCAGGGGTATTTTTATGTAACTCTTCTCTGACTACTAGGAAAAGTAACAATACAAAGTTAAATTCATGCTTTGAGTCAGCTCGCTTGTTCATTTTTTTTAGGAATTATCCTTGAAGCTCCATTTGTAAAGATTAGTAAATTCTCTTGTGTACTTTAAACCAAATCCCAATTTTAGTTTTAGCCTTTTCCCCCTAACAATGAAAGTAATAAAGTTTTGATTTATTTGAGTTTGATGTAACCAAGTTAAAGTTTTGGAGAGGTGTGGCTACCCTGATAAAGGGGACTGAGAAAAGGATTAAAATATATCCATGAAGTGGTTGATATTTTTCTTGTTCATTACTTTTTAAACTAAGCCAACTTAGTTTTAAAAGTTTGAGTAATGACTTTATCACGTAATTATGCAATTCTCTTGAGTTGAACTGACTTCATTGATAAAATAATTTAATTCTTCTGATGTCAGGTGATGATTTCTGCATCTCATTACAAAACAAAATATTTACAAATTATTTTGAGTGGTCCTTCAACATATTCCAAAATTGTTGATTTGTGACATGAAAATAGGACTTGGAAGTGATTTTGGTTTCTAGGTTAGCCTCACATTCACGATAGGTTGAAGAAAGACAAAACCTCAATTCATAATAGTTGGAATAGGGGGAAAGGAGTTCTGAATAATTGAAGAGTCTAAAAAAACTGAATGTTCTTCAAAAAATCTGATTTCAAGGGCCATAAAGCAACATTAAACACAAGTCTTGCAATTACATAAGGATCATGTGGACTATTACCATAGAGAAAACTTATTGAAAATAGTAGCTTTTATTTGCTATACACAATTACAGGAAAGCACTAACATCTTTGAAAAAGTTCACTCTTTAAGAGGAAGACTTTATTTACATCAGCCCAACTTTCTAGAATTTTCACCCCAGAGTCTGAACTAGCTGAGCCAGATTAAACATTTTAGTTATCTATGCTTCTTTAAATCTGTCAATTTCAAAGCATTTTACAAACAAGTATAGACATACCTCATTTTATTGTGCTTCCCAATATTACTTAAAAAAAAAAAGAAACAATTGAATGTGGCAACCCTTCCTTAAGCAAGTCTTTGGTGCCGTTTTCCTGACGGCATTTGCTCACTTCCTGTCTCTGTGCCCCATTTTGGCAATTCTTGAAATATTTCCAAGTTGTTAATTGTTACTAAATTTGTTCTGATGAACTGTATGATCAGTGACCTTCAGTGTTAATACCGCCACTGGCTGAAGGCTCAAAGGATTGTCAGCAATTTTTAACAACGAAGTACTTTTTAGTTAAGATGTGTACATTGTCCTTATAAAGCTACTGCACACTTAATAGACCAAGGTAGAGTGAAAACATAGCTTTTATATGCACTGGGAAATCAAAAAAAATCCTTATGACTCGCTTTATTGGGGAGGTCTGGATGGAAAGCGGCAGTGTCTCCAGGGTGAGCTTAGTTGAGCCCAGGGTCCACACGTTGTAAGTGCTGGTTAGATATTCACCCAGTGAGCCAACTGGCTGATAGTCTTGTGACTTCCACAGGCTTATCCACTTAGTTCTCCAGTCTCGGGTCTCCATTCCCCTCAGTAAGGACTTAGAACTACTAGGAGGAGATGCATTTGTGTGGCTGTAATAGCGCCCTTCCTGCTGCTTCTTCCCAGGGAAGGTCTGGCTTATCTTCATGGTGCTGCTGAGGATGATGGTGCTCATCCTAGCCGGGTCACCCGTCTACCAGGACGAGCAGGAGAGGTTCGTCTGCAATACTCTGCAGCCGGGATGCGCCAACGTCTGCTATGACATCTTCGCCCCCGTGTCCCACCTGCGATTCTGGCTGATTCAAAGCGTGTCTGTTCTCCTTCCGTCCGCGGTCTTCGGCGTCTACGTGCTGCACAAAGGAGCTGAGCTGGCCGCACGCGGATCCCGTAGGCCAGAGGATGCCTCAGAGGACCACGACGCCCCGGGGCTGACCCCCGGAGCCAGGCGCTGCCTGTCGGTGCCGGACTTCTCCTCGGGCTACGTGGTCCACCTCTGCCTCCGGACCTTGACCGAGGCAGCTTTCGTTGCCCTGCATTACCTCCTCTTCGGATTCTTGGTCCCCAAGAGGTTCTCTTGCACGCACCCTCCTTGCACCAGCGTGGTGGACTGTTACGTCTCCCGACCCACGGAGAAGTCCATCCTGATGCTTTTTGTCTGGGCGATGTGCGCGCTGTCCTTTCTGCTTACTGTCGCCGATCTGGTCTGCAGCGTGTGCTGGAAGACGCGAGGGCGACCCGGTGGGGCCCGGAGGAGACTGTGCCCAGGGGCAAGGGGTGCGGCGCTTGAGGGACGCGGGGCGCGAGAGGGGCTGGGGGTGCACGAGGGACGCGGGGAGCGCGCTCGCACGGGACTGGGGACCCGAGGGCCGGGCGCGCCAGCCCCGCTGCGGAGCCCGCCGCGCCCGGGAGCCTGGAGCTGCCGGGAGAGGACGAGAGCGACGCGTTGTCCTCAGTCAGCGATCAGCCGCGCTTGGTCCGACCCGGAGCCGCGGCCCCGGGGTGGGAAGAGCGCCCCTGCCCGCCGCGTGCCCAGCTCTCCGGCCCCGGCAAGTCCGAGTGGGTGTGAGTCCTGGCATCCTACGCCAGGAACCCGAAGGCGGCGACCATCCGCGCGCAGAAAGGCAAGCCGGCGGGACAGACGGACTTCGCAGGAGGCTCTGATGCAGGTCACCAAAGATTTAATTTAGATCAAGCCTTTCGGGGGAGCGGGGACCGTCCTAGGTGTTCAAATGCGGATGGCTTAATCCAAGAGCATCAGGCCCCTGAATTTGCTGCTCTCTGATTCTATTGTCTTATTTTATCCTGTAGGTGCTTCGTGAGAAGCACATCCTCTTGCATTTACAGAGCTTTGATTAATATGTTAATGTTTTCGAAGGAGTTATTTTGGTTTGTTTTGTTTTTGGTTTGGTTTCGGTTTGTTTTTCTGCTTAGCTAAAAACAGCATCTGTTATGAACTTCATGCATAGAGGGATATTCGTTTAAGTTCTCCAAACTCCTTTAATAAAATTAATGCTGATTGCACTGAGATCTCGGACTTCTTACTTCACTGTGTCATAGGAGAAGCCACAAATGCAGGAGATCTGGCTAAAAACCATTGGGGTCTTTTGTGGGGGCACCTTGAGTGGTTACTGCATGTGGGTGTGAGGTGCACAAGCTGTGGAGTGGCGCTTGCTTAGTGTTGCTGGGCATGTTGGCTGAGTGGCTGTCCTCACTGAGCAGAGGGGAGCACTTTGGCTGCTGATTGCAGAACTAGAGTTGTCCCAGGGCTTCCAGTCCTGGCTCTGACTCTCCCCTGGCCCTGGGGACAGTCCTACCGTTAAGGCTGCCCTAAGGGTCTCCATTCATGTCCCAAATGAGAAAGGCTGGGGGGTGTTCCAGCCTTGTACTGTGGGCTGATGACTGGGGAGGGGGTACCCTACAGACACGGCAGTGTCATCTTCCAGGGGAGCTCCCTGCCATCGACTCTGCTCTCCTCCATTTGCCCTGATTTTGGTCCAGGTGCTGCCAAGTTGGAGCGGAGTCTATTAGAGCCTCCCTGCTCCCTTTAGCTGCCATGTGGAGGACACAGTGCAGCAGAAAGTTGGGGTAAGGCTGTTCCTCTTCACCAGGAGGCAAGGAAGAGCCACTAGGTTGTCTTCCCAGAATGGAAGAAGTGCCTCAGGTCCACAAACGCCCAACACTGAAGCCAGCAGATAATAGTAAAACAAGTGAACCAAGGCATCCAGGGAAACAGTGGGCACTTTTAAAAACTGTTCTAAAGATGACCTTGACAGTGAAAAATCTGTCGGAATGGGGAGTGGCCTCCTTGATCTATCTACGGAGCATCGAAGCCATTGATTAAAACTTAAAAAAAAATCATCCAAAATAGGTCTTAGCATAAAGCTCATTGAATGAATGAACCTGTTTTAACTTTGCAATAAATCTCTCTCCTACTCTCTGACTCTCTCTCTCTCTCTTGATTGCTCATCAACCTATTCAAAACCATGAATCATGACTCAGACCCCTTTGTTCAAAACTTAGATCAATGTCACACATAGCAAGTGCTCGATAAATGTGATTTTTGAGCCTGATATCCCTGAAGTATTCGGGGAAAGATCTGTTTCCTGTCCCTTGCAGTATGCAGTTCCGGTGTACTTTTGAGTTTGGGTACAGTCTTCCAGACATAAGAATTCTCTAGGGCCTTCATTGCTATTTTAAAAATAAGTTCCTCAGGACTGCTCAAAGCCTTGATAATGCTGAGTGAAGAAAGGAAATCAGATTAACAAATATTGGTGGGGTGCCCGGCTGAGTGAGTGATAGTGGCTCAGTTGTGTCTGACTCTTTGTGACCTCATAGACTGTAGCCTGCCAAGCTTCTTTGTACATGGGATTCTCCAAGCAAGAATACTGGAGTGGGTTGCTATCTGGCTAACTCCTGGGAAGGGAACTAGTGAGGGCTGAGCAGGGACTCCCTCCTGGCCATGGCCCCAGAGAGAACTGGGTGGGCCCTGTTCTCCTATAAGTTCTATGAGTGCATGCTCAGGTTTGGCTTTATAAATGGCACCGGTATTTGGGTTTATTGGGAAGGGCTGCGTGGGCTTCTCAGTTGATGTCCAAAATCCCACTATTAGAGGAAGAGCCTGGAGATTTATTCTATGGAAAACTGTAAATGGCATTCAGAGTGATGGAGACCAAGAGAGGCAGAGAGATACAGTGTTGAGGGTGGGACCCCATGTCCATCATTTCTTGGCCAGGTCACTCCCTTCATCTAGGCCTCAGTTTCTTTTTGTGAGGAAAGAGGGCCTGCAATGACGGGTGCAGCTGTCAACCCTTATAACATCAATAGGGGCTGGTTTATCAGGCCTGGTCCACCTGCCTGAGCACAGGTGTCCATAAATGAAAATGGTCAGAACAGGAGAGACTTGCCTGTCCCAGGGAGAGCTGCCACAGAAGAGAGATGGGCACTTCATGAAAGTGGGGAGGGGGCTCTGAGGATGACTCACCAACCCCCCACTCTGGCAGAGGCTGCACGGACAGATCTGCAGTGACCCACACTGTGAGAGCAAGATTGCAGAAGAGGCTTGGTGTGTTCTGGAGCGTGGTTGGTTGCATCCGCTTCATAGTAACTGCCTCATCAGAACAACACAGAGGGCAGTGAGCCTCCTCTTCTCTTTCACACAGGCTGCTGTACATCACCTCTGATTTGTGACAAGTTCTGAAGCCTTCGAAGATCTTTTCTAGCTATCCCTTAGATAGAAGGGGAAAATTTTCAAGTTCTATCCAAGAAAAGGTAAAAAAGAAAAAGTAGAAAATCGTGTGGCTATCATCCTCCTTGCCAAGAGTTCAGTCCACCTCTCTGTATCTTGGGGCTTCTTTGGTACCTCAGTGGTAAAGAAACTGCCTGCCAATGCAGGAGATATGGGTTTGATCCCTGGGTCAGGAAGATCCCCTGGAGGAGGAAATGGCAACTCCTAGGAAATCAGGTGCAGCTGTCAACCCTTATAACATCAATAGGGGCTGGTTTATCAGGCCTGGTCCACCTGCCTGAGCACAGGTGTCCATAAATGAAAATGGTCAGAACAGGAGAGACTTGCCTGTCCCAGGGAGAGCTGCCACAGAAGAGAGATGGGCACTTCATGAAAGTGGGGAGGGGGCTCTGAGGATGACTCACCAACCCCCCACTCTGGCAGAGGCTGCACGGACAGATCTGCAGTGACCCACACTGTGAGAGCAAGATTGCAGAAGAGGCTTGGTGTGTTCTGGAGCGTGGTTGGTTGCATCCGCTTCATAGTAACTGCCTCATCAGAACAACACAGAGGGCAGTGAGCCTCCTCTTCTCTTTCACACAGGCTGCTGTACATCACCTCTGATTTGTGACAAGTTCTGAAGCCTTCGAAGATCTTTTCTAGCTATCCCTTAGATAGAAGGGGAAAATTTTCAAGTTCTATCCAAGAAAAGGTAAAAAAGAAAAAGTAGAAAATCGTGTGGCTATCATCCTCCTTGCCAAGAGTTCAGTCCACCTCTCTGTATCTTGGGGCTTCTTTGGTACCTCAGTGGTAAAGAAACTGCCTGCCAATGCAGGAGATATGGGTTTGATCCCTGGGTCAGGAAGATCCCCTGGAGGAGGAAATGGCAACTCCTAGGAAATCCCATGGACAGAGGAGTCTGGCGGGCTACAGTTTATGGGGTTTCCAAAGAACTGGACACACCTTGCGACTAAACAGCAACAGCAGACCTGCATCTTGGGCATGTTGGGTGAATACAAGATGGTTCAGGGGCTTGGGCTCCTCCCACGGAGCATTACAGAGTCACCCGCTGCCCAAGGCAGAGGCAGCAGGAATTAAGGTAATTGTACCTGCTCTAACAGGTCACCCCAATTTGAGATTCTTAGCACAGCAGTTTCATAAAGAGCTGCATTTTCTGACGGATGGACAGCTTTCCTCTGGGTGGTGACTTGGGGTTCCTCCCATCCCAGGCTCTACTACCTTCTGTCCATGATGCCAAGATTGCTGTGGCAGAGACCAGAACTGTTTTGAGGCCAGGTCAGGAAGGGCTCTAGCATACCCAGTTAGAGCTCAGTCCTAAGGGCTCAGAAGGCTACAAATGGTGGTTGAGTTTGCAGCTGGCCCTCTGCATCTGTGAGTGAATTGGTTTCAGCCAACCATGGATCTAAAATTTTAAAAAAGATTCTGGAAAGTTCTAAAATGCCAAATTGGATTTGCTGCATGCAGGCAACTATCTACATAGCATTTACTTTATATTAGATATTGTGTCATCTAGAGATGATTTAAAGTATAAGGGAGGGTACACTTGATTGTAAGCAAACACTAGGCCATTTTCTATAAGAGACAGGACCATCTGTGGATTTTGGAACCAATTCCTAGCAGCTAGTGAGGGATGACCAGGAAGAAGGAGGAAAACTTAGGGCCAAGAGTTGGCCAGTGTTCGCCTCAGGCAGCAGCTGAACCCTGGGTACCTGCCCCGTGGGAGGGATTTAATACCTTTTCAGTGGCCAATGAACTGGTCTCAGGAGAGAAGATAAGAAAGGATGTTGGCTCAGGTCCTTGGATGGGATGCAGTGGGGTTGCAGAGTAGAGAAAGGAGATGATGCAGGTGCAGAGAACCCACAGAAAAGGGTCTAGAACCGAATATCTTGTACTCAGGACTGTGCTCTTAGACAGAAGTGTTTCAGGTGGGAAAGAATCTTAGTGGGTATTAGGTGCACAGTGATGGTCTTTGCTCAGTATGAATGGCTTGTCAGATGCTGTGTAAGTCTAGCTTTCCAGGTTAGATTTCCAGAAATCTTCCTGAGTTAGTGTTCTGGCTGCAGTGAGGACCAGCTGGTGGAACCCAGCACTGAGCCACCATACCCGGTCCTGGCTCCCTCTGGAACAGATGTGCAAGACAGTGTGTGAGGGTCAGGGAGATGATGCTCCTGCTCAGCCCAGAGAGGGATTATTTACGGAATGAATACACATGACTCTTTTTTGGTAGGATGCTAGAATCCACTTTGAGAATCTACTTCAAATTTTCTGTGTGGATCTGGTTTCCAGCAGGAGGTGAGGAGGAGGCTGGGGTCCTGCAGTGAAGAGTTGCCCAGGGTCCCTTTCTGCAGCGGATCTTTCTCCACCCCTAGTGCGCAATCGAGCTGCAGGGGTCCAGCTGGCAGCCGAGCCTGTGAGTCCTGCCAGCTGTGCTATGGTTGTTCTGTGGGAGAAAGATTTCCTAGAGAGGGAACAGCTGTCTCTCCACCTTCCCCATTTGAAACAGAGAAATGTGCACTTTTCTTCCCTCCTGTCCAGCATACAGGGAATCTCTCCCTTGAGCAACTCCCTCCCCCATGCTGTGACCCAAGAGAGAGATGTGAGTGGCAGAAAGGAGAGCTGAAAGAAGTGACTGATTTTTTTCTCAGAAGCTCCAATCAATGAAATGAGTTTCATGGAGAATTTAGGAAATTAAAAATCAAATGCAAAAACTAGACTTTATTTTTTATTTTACTATTATTTTCACAATTGATGAAATGTATGTATTTATTGATTTAGCTGTGTCAGGTCTCCGTGTCGGCACATGGGATCTTTCACTGAGGCTCACAGACTCTCTAGCTGTGGCACGAGGGCTTAGTTTCTCTGAGGCATGTGGGACCTTTGTTCCTTAACCAGGGATCGAACCAGAGCCCCCTGCATTGCAAGGTGAATTCTTAACCATTGGACCACATGGAAGGCCCCAAAGCTGCATTTCAGTAATAAGTCTCTTCCATCCCCAGACAGGCAGAGTACAGAAGTATGTGACCAATTTAAAGGATGGAATGATTGTGTAGCATGTGCCTCTGGCCAATGGGAGTCCACATTCTAGTTGTTCAGTTGTTCGACTGTGTCTGACTTTTGTTACCCATGGACTGCAGCATGCCAGGCTTTCCTGTCCTTCACCATCTCCCAGAGTTTGTTCAACTCATGTCCATTGAGTCGGTGATGCCATCTAACAATCTCATCCACTGTTGATCTCTTCTCCTGCCTTCAATCTTTCCCAGCATCAGGGCCTTTTCTATTGAATTGACTCTTTGCATCAGGTGGCCAATGTATTGGAGTTTCAGCTTCAACATCAATCCTTCCAATGAATATTCAGTGTTGATTTCCTTTAGGATTGACTGATTTGATCTCCTTGCTGTCCGAGGAACTCTCAAGAGTCTTCTCCAACACCACAGCTCAAAAGCATCAATTCTTTGGTGCTCAGCCTTCTTTATGGTCCAATTTTCACATCCATATGTGACTAGTGGAAAAACCATAGCTTTGACTAGACAGACTTTGTTGGCAAAGTGATGTCTCTGCTTTTTAATATGCTGTCTAGGTTGGTCATAGCTTTTCTTCTAAGGAGCAAGTGCCTTTTAATTTAATGGCTGCAGCCACCATCCACAGTGATTTGGAGCCCAGTCTGTCACTGTTTCCATTGTTTCCCCATCTATTTGCCATGAAGTGGCATGATCTTAGTTTTTTGAATTTTGAGTTTTAAGCCAGGCTTATCACTCTCCTCTTTCATCTCTTTTACCTTCATCAAGAGGCTCTTTAGTTCCTCTTCACTTTCTGCCATAAGGGTGGTGTCATCTGCATTTCTAAGGTTATTGATATTTCTCCCAGCAATCTTGATTCCAGCTCATACTTCATCCAGCCCAGCATTTCGTATGATGTACTCTGCATGTAAGTTAAATAAGTAGGGTGACAATATATGGCCTTGATATACTCCTTTCCTGATTTGGAACCAGCCCACTGTTCCATGTTCAGTTCTATCTGTTGGTTTTTGACCTGCATACAGGTTTCACAGGAGGCAGGTAAGGTGGTCTGGCATTCCCATCTCTTTAAGAATTTTCCACAGTTTATTGTGATCTGTACAGTCAAAGACTTTATTGTAGTCAATGAAGCACAAGTTTTTTTCTGTTTTCTCTTGCTTTTTTCTGATTCAGCAGATGTTGGCAATTTAATCTCTGGTTCCTCTGCCTTTTCTAAATCCTAGGCTCCCAGTTAGTTGTCCCCCTGGGTTAACTGGATGGGTTTCTGTCCCCATAGTGCTCTTTCCCTCTGCTGGTGGGTGCTTCTTGCTCTCCACGCAACCCCTGTCTGCATTTTATCATAGGCTGAGAAATGTGATTTCAAATTAACAGAGATACAATGATTAACCAGTATTTATTCAGCTCCAGGTTTGCACCTATCATGTAATATCTTGCTTTTGTCTCTTTCCATGAGTCTAAAAGAAAACAAAATAAAATATCAGCTTATCACCAGCTGACTGAGAGGCCAGCAAACCAGTAGAAATCTAACTAAAGGCCATTGTTCCAGTTTAAACAACTTGTCCAGTTTCTGTGAACTTTGATTTTCTCTGCACTGAAAGGTGGATGTAAGGACTGCCTTACTGTGTGAACTTGTTCAGAAGTTGAGAGGAGATCGTGGAGGTGGACGCCCCCTAAGAGGACAGACCTGTGTGCAGAATGTGTCCTGGGCTGTGTCCTTAACAGATCATTTCTAACAAGTGTCTCCAGGAATTTGTGATGATATGATATTTGCATGAGGAGGAAGATGTCAACAAACTCAGGAATGCTCCCAATCTCCTTCCCATCTCTTTTCTGACCAGCAGAGGCCTCCCCTGGACCATATTTAGGATGCAGTGCTTCTAAGCACCAAAATGTTAAATTATTCCTGAAGGCGCCCCTAGAGCATTTTCACTCTGCTCCATTCTTACTTACTTCCACCCAGAAAAAGAGGATTTAAGAAATCCTAGCAGCAGATCTGGGAGTTGTTTTAGGTTAACTTTGGAAAACAGAAGGGATGAGAAATTCGGGCTGAAGGAGTAATTGCAGGCACTCAGGTCTCCTGGGAAGTTCATTTACCAAGACAGTGGTTTATCCTCTTGGGGTTGAGATGCGGCCCCTTATATCGACTTTACTTGATTTTTGCCTATAGTGTCTGATTGTCCATTTCTCTGGCTTTTGCATGTGTTCAGGCTGCAAACCGCAAATGTTTGGCCTGAGAGGCAGGTTTGTAACATAAGATGGACGATGATGGCTGAGACTGGCAGAGACGGAGTTCAGGGAGGATTGTGCACAGCCCCATGATGTGAGTGCACAGCCCCATGATGTGAGTGCACAGCCCCATGATGTGAGTGCACAGCCCCATGATGTGAGTGCCCAGGAAACTCGTGGAGGACGTGCCAGCAAACGCAAAGGACAGGGGCTGCGCGGAGAGCGTGTGCGATTCATGTGTGAGTCCTCCTTCCAGCCTGTTTCCTGAGCAGCCACAGCAATTCCTCTGTGGCCGTAACTTGTCACAGAAGGTATCTGCAGAGGTGCATGAGGTTTCCCCCCCGGGTGTATGAAATGATGTGTTTGTTACTTTGTCTTTAAGAGTTCTCCTTTTCTTGTGCTTTAAAAGGTTAAAGTGCTTTTGATCTCAGAAAGAGTATTTGAGAGGCAATTAAATGTTTACAATTGGTCTTCCTCACCTGGGATATTTGATCCAAAGAAAGCCTTAAGCATTATTAAAAGTTGTCGTGGAGCTTGTCTAGTGCCCTTTCCTTCAAAAATTAAAAATTCGGTCATTTTATACACGTGGCTGTGAGGAAAAAGGAAAGTCTTATGCTAAAGCCGGTCCATCAGCTTTTGCTCCGTGCCCAGAATGTTCAGAGAGAAGCTGAGAAGCTCTTCTCTGGGGATGATGAAATGCTTCCATTCCCTCTCCAGCTGAGGGCTCTGGAAACATTAGCTTTTCCTTTGTTTGTCTTTGTTTCCTCATCTATTAAAAAAGTGTCATCTTTTGGAAATAAGAAATGGAAGATAGTGAAAATGACTTATTACGTCTGTGTGTTTATTGAGCATCATTTTTATGCCTGGTACTTGTACAAGGTAAAGGATGAATTACTAGAGAAAGATAAGAAAGGCCATCCTTGTATTTGAGTATGTCTTTTGATGAGATGATTGGGGCATAAATGCAGACAACATATGCTTAAAAATTAAATTTTATGGTCCAGACTTGGATATTCCACCATCTGATTTCTTTTGTTTATGAATAGACCACTTTTGAGCTGATGGCAAAACTTCTTCCCAGGAGAAGGGAATTGGGCTGCCTCCCTTCCTCTTGTGGCGGTTGGACATGGGTAAGTAGCCACCCCTTCCTGGACTCCTTGGGTGCCCCTCTCTCAGGGATCTGCCTCCTCACTGCCCTCTGGCCAGGGTTCTTCACCCAGACTTCACCTGGGGGCAAGGGGGGCGGGGGCAGGGCTCCCAAGCCTGTTCCACCCAGCACTTGGCATCTTAGAGTCTTCCATCTGCCAGGAGCCTTAGTGACTTGAACTTGACCAGCTAATTTTACACCTGGGGATATGAAGGTCCAGGAAGGTGAGATCACTCATCTAAGATAATCTGGCCAGTTGGTGGCCAAGCCTCCTCACTCCCAGCTGGTTTCGGTTCTTCCATCACTCCCAGATGCTTTCTTGAAGACAGTCAGATAGAATGAATTATTGTTCACAAAGATGAATGTTTGCAATATTGTAGGCTTTTTAGGAGGTTAATAAATTAATAGAGGGCCCCCATTTGTATATGTGTGATCAGTGTCTCAATCGTGTCCCCACAGAGTATATTCTTTTCCATATTATTTTCCATTATGGTTTATTACAAGACACTGAATATAATTCTCTGTGCTATACAGTAGGACTTTGTGTTTCTTGTTTGTTTTTCTTTGGCTGCGCTGGGTTTTTGTTGTGGTACAACAGATCTTCAGTCTTCATTACAACATGAGGGATCTTTAGATGCAACATGGAAACCTTAGTTGTGACTTGTGGGATCTAGCTCCCTGACCAGGGATTGAACCTGAGTCCCCTGCATTGACAGTATGAAGTCTTAGCCACTGGAGCACCAGGGAAGTCACAGGACCTTGCGGTTTTAATGAATGAGTCTTTAATGTGGTGTTTGAGGTTGTATGAAAAGTCTACGGTAGAAGAAGAATGCAATTGTTTAAATGCAAGTTAGTATGGCGAGCATTTCTTGAAGTTAAAAAAGTTATAATGGAAATATAAGAACATAGAAGTTTTGAAATGAAGCCCCCAATGTTCCTCTATAACCCAATAGCATAATCTGTTTGTATTCTTTAGCTTCTTAGGTATTAAAATTTATAACTTATTTGTAGTACTTCTATTTTGCCTTTTCCCCTTGCTAACAAAGCATCCACATTGTCTGTGGTTCTCTGATCTTTATCACCCATTTGAATGGATGGGGAATAATCCACCAAGTGATGGTGCTGATCAGTAACCCCAGCCTCTGCTATAGAACATTCAAGGTGCTGTTGAATAAAGTGCTTCTAGGTTTTTGATGTTAGAAAATAAAATGGCCTTGGTACACGAGTCTTTTCTCTTATTGGGTTATTTCCTTACGATAAGCTTTCAGAAAATTTGTACTGAAGTCTGCACACATTCTCCAATGACTGTGAAGCCAGTGTTGACTCCAGGCCAACTGTTTGTGATGCTGCCATAATTTCATGGGGTGAGTTTAAAATGCTAACCTTGAAGATGCCATTTTCCTCTGGGGCTTTGTGTAGAACTTTGGGGAGTTCCCTCTGAGTAGATGACATATCTGAGCCCCATACTAACTCTGTTAGTAAAGTTGCCCTTGGGCATGAAACTGAGTCACAGTGACACAGGTTAGTTAACATTTTAGTAACTAACCAGTTAGTAAAATAGTCATCCTTACATCCTGGAGAATTTAAATCGAGTAAGATTTACAAGTTGGGCCAGCTTTTCAAAGAACTTGATCAGCTAGGTGTATTTAAATGCCCTCCAGGTTGTAATTACTTAAATCATGATTTTGTCTCATTCTTGAGGAAATTGCCTCCCCAGGATAAATTTCAGTCCAGATTAAACTCAAAAACACAATTTTGTGTCTTTCAGCCTGTGACTTGAGGCTGTCTTGATTGGTATTACCCTGTATTATCCTGGGCTCTTCTGCTCCATCTATTTTATTTCAACTTGGCAGCATGCACACCTGGAAGTAAGGATGCTGAAGAGCTGTTCTAGAGGAGGTGAAACATAGATGGCTCTGATGGGTGGGAGTGAAGAAGAGGGACAAGATCATGGGTGCTTGGTTCAGTTCAATTGAGTTGCTCAGTTGTGTCTGACTCTTTGTGACCCCGTGGACGGCAGCACACCAGGCCTCCCTGTCCATCACCAGCTCTCAGAGCTTGCTCAGATTCATGTCAATTGAGTCGGTGATGCCATCCAACCATCTCATCCTCTGTCGTCCCCTTCTCTTCCTGCCTTCAATCTTTCCCAGCATCAGAGTCTTTTCTAATGAGTTAGTTCTTCACATTAGGTGGCCAAAGTATTGGAGCTTCAGTTTCAGCATCAGTCCTTCCAATGAATATTCAGGGCTGATTTCCTTTAGGATTAACTGGTTTGATCTCCTTACAGTCCAAGGGACTCTCAAGAGTCTTCTCCAACACCATAGTACAAAAGCATCAATTCTTCAGCAGTCATCTTTTATTATGGTCCAACTCTCACATCCATACATGACTACAGGAAAAACCATAGCTTTGACTAGATGGACCCTTGTTGGCAAAGTAATGTCTCTGCTTTCCAATATGCTGTCTAGGCTGGTCATAGCTTCTCTTCTAAGGAGCAAGTGTCTTTTAGTTTCAAGGCTGCAGTCACCATCTGCAGTGATTTTGGAACCCAAGAAAATAAAGTCTGTAATGTTTTGTTTCCCCATCTATTTGTCATGAAGTGATGGGACTGGATGCCATGATCTTTGTTTTTTGAATGTTGAGTTTTAAGCCAATTTTTTCACTCTCCTGTTTCATTTTCATCAAGAGGCTCTTTACTTCCTCTTCACTTTCTGCCATAAGGGTGGTGTCATCTGCATTTCTGAGGTTATTGATATTTCTTCCTGCAGTCTTGATGCCAGCTTGTGCTTCATCCAGCTGGGCATTTTGCATGATGTACTCTGCATATAAGTTAAATAAGCAGGGTGACAATATATAGCCTTGACATACTCCTTTCCCAATTTGGAACTAGTGTGTTATTCCATGTCCAGTTCTAACTGTTGCTTCTTGATCTGAAAACAGGCTTCTCAGGAGGCAGGTAAGATGGTCTGGTATTTCCATCTCTTTGTAACTTTCACCAAAGAGAAAACCTTAGTGGAATATGAATGCTGATGGTTTCTGCTTTGGAACTGCTGAGGCTGAGTCATCTATGAAGCGTTTAGGAGGAGATCCTCAGCTGCAAGTTTGATTTACTGGACAAGAACTCAGAGATTGGTTTGTCGGGAGATAGATTTGGGAATAAACAACACAGAACTGCTATCAAATCCTTGGATATTTGTGCCCACACTCTACTGTTTGCTTCAGACAACTCCACACCTCCTTGGTGTTCAATAAACAATTTTTAATGTGAAGTTTTAGAAGAAACTTTAAGCTAAAGGATGACAGCAGTACAGAGCGGGAGGTTTGAAAACATGAGATAAAGGCGGAGGGGGGATCAGTAACAGAACAGTTATTTGACCTGATGGAGGATCAGACAAAGAATGCATGTGAGTGGATCATTGGGAGCAGAGGGGAGATGTCTCCTTGGAGACTGGAAGCAAGGGGGCAAGAGAGGAGCTGACATGATGCTCACGGGAGGGCAGGGAGCTTCTTTAGGCAGGTGTGTTTGGAGACAGTCTGAAACAGCTGCTGTGTGGAAGGCAGGAGGAAGCTGACCAAGGTGGCATAGAAGAGATCAGCCAGCCCCCTGTGGCTGCAGGAGCAGAGCACTGAATGTCTACTGCATGCCAAGGGGCAGGTCAGGCCACTGCATCCTCTCAGTAGCCCTGAAGGTACCACTGGATAGATTAAGAAAATTGAGGCTCACTGGTAACTTTCTCAGGGTCACACAGTGAAGGAAATTGGATTAGGAATTTAAATCTGACTCCAAAAACCTGTGTTCTTTCTCCACACCCAACCACCTCTCATGAAATTTTGGCTTGTTAGGGAGAAAAGCCTCCCCACACCGTAATCAACTCTTGGCCAGCTCAAGGCTTCTTAATCACTCCTTTTCTGGGTCAGGAACAGAGAGGTCGCTTACGGTCATGGAGGTGCCACCTTTGCCAACTGCTGATTTTTCAATCAGAAGAGGATTTCTCAGCTGCTTGATGAACTCATTCTGTGTGCCTCTCCCACCTGGTATGTAGCAGGCTATTTGCAATTGACCCTTTTATCAGATGTCCAACTGCTCTGCCCTGGGTATAAGGAACTTCAGTTATGTCTTCTTACACAGCTTAACATTCAGTAGTGATTAAAAAAAAAAACAAACCTTTACAATTCACTTCTTATAAAGCGAATCCAACAAATCTTTAAAGCAGAGGTGTGCATACTACTATATATAAAATAAATAACAAGGACCTACTGTATAGCTTCCCAGGTGGTGCCAGTGGTAAAGAACCCACCTGCCAGTGGAGGAGATGTAAAAGGTGCCAGTTTGATTCCTGGGTGGGGAAGATTCCCTAGAAAAGGGCATGGCAACCCTCTCCAGTAATTTTGCCTGGAGAATCCCATGGACAGAGGAGCCTGGTGGGCTACAGTCCATAAAGTCACACAGTCAGACATGACTGAAGCAACTTAACACACGTATGTACATTGTATAGCTCAGGGAACTATATTCAATGTCTTATAATAACCTGCAGTGAAAAAGAATCTGAAAAAGAGTGTATATATATGTATATGTGTATATATCTGAGTCTTGCTGTACATTCTAAATCAAGTATACTTCTATTTTTAAAAAACCCAGATATGTGGAATAGTTCTATAACTCCTGGAATTTTTTTTTCTAGTTGGGTAGGATGTATCCATGACTGATGTTTGAAATTACCCATCAAGATTCAGCTCTTGAACTAAGAATCCAAGCATAGATACATTTGAAACTCCCAATGCCTTGGGAGAAACCACTCTCTTTATCACATGGTATCCACAATTACACTTTGGTGATCATGACAGATCCATGATTGTGGTAAGAAGAAGAGGAGGGGTGGAGGAGGAAGATGAGATTGGGAGAGGGACAGAGTTCTTGGGAATGTAGGGAAAAAGTGATTGGTACCCAAGTGAGATGGAGAAGGCAATAGCAACCCACTCCAGTACTCTTGCCTGGAAAATCCCATGGACGGAGGAGCCTGGTAGGCTGCAGTCCATGGGGTTGCTAAGAGTCAGACACGACTGAATGACTTCACTTTCACTTTTCACTTTCATGCATTGGAGAAGGAAATTGCAACCCACTCCAGCGTACTTGCCTGGAGAATCCCAGGGACGGGGGAGCCTGGGGGCTGCCATCTATGGGGTCACACAGAGTCAGACAAAACTGAAGCGACTTAGCAGCAGCAGCAGCACCCAAGTGAGAAGAGGGAGAAAAAGAGAAAAGACTGGAGTCACAAAGACCAACTTTGTGTCTGAGGCACCAAGGAACAGAGGAGGGAGCCTGGGAAGAGAAGACCTGGGCTTTAGGAGCTCAGGGCAAGCAGCACGATGGAGGCCCAGAGGCAGAGTTTAAGACCCCATCATTGTGAGGCTGGGGTAACGGCACATGGAAATAGGATGTAGATGAAGCCTGGTGGCCTTGAACATCTGGAAGAGTGGAGGAATGGTGGTTTGTGTTTGTGTTGGGGAAGGATCAAAGAGGTCTAAAGGTCTAGCTCATCTGTTGCTAACTCCACATGTCTAAACAGGGCCAACAGGAAGCCACACATCCCTGATGTCAGCCTGAGGTAAGGGAGTATATGTGGTCTCCTTTAGAGGGGGTTGCAAGGCTCTGCCCTGGTATATCTCCCCATTGGACCTTGCTAAGAAGGCTGCGTGTATTTCAATTTTAAAAAATACTTATTTATATGGCTGCATTGGGTCTTAATTTCGGCGCTCAGGATCATCATGTGCCATTCAGAATCTCTAGTTGTGGTGTATTGACCCAGCAGTTTTGGCACAACAGCTTCACTGCTCCAAGGCATATGGAATCTACTGAGACCAGGAACTGAACCCATGTCCCTTGCACTGCAAGACAGATTCTTAACCTCAGGTCTACCAGGGAAGTCCCCACTGCATGTATTTCTAACACTAATGTTTCCTAAGAAGCTGTTATTTAGTTGGATCAGAAAACATATTTTTTATATTATATATTTCTGATTTGGATGGGGCATGGACCCTGTTCTGTATTCTTTTCCTTGGAGTCTTATTGTATTTGGTTGGAGAAGAGACTGAAAGGAAGTTCAATATAAATCAAAGGATGCAGAATAGAATTTGGAACCAGAGAAGGAACCAGACAGGGAGACAGAACGAGGGTGGAGGGACCCCAAAGACACACTTCATCCACTTCTCAAATGGGTGTTTGCCCCGCCAGCCCAGAAGGGTGCCTCTGGATGGGTGCTGGTCCAATGGGGAATGTTACCGGAGATTGGGAGGCAAAATAGAACCGGAGGTAGAATGGCACCCAGTTGTGTCAGCAGAATCTTGACTGTGCTGGAAAGTCACACTGCTGATAATCCAAATGGAATTAGCACCTTTTGTTGTTAACTTGACACTTCTCACCCAAGTTAATGAACAGCTTACAGTAAAACTAAATCAGTAACTTTAGGGGCCTGGAAAAGCATTACCAACTTTCCACAGACCCACCCTCGCTTTATTGAACTTGGAAACCTCTGTGTTAGTCTTGCATTAATCCTTCTTGAGCTGGCACAACACGATTGTGCTGAAAAGTCATGGAATTCACCACATTCATCCTTTAATTAGACTAAACTTGGATTTAAAAGCTTCTGTGTGATTTGGAAAAATCCAGTCTTTGGTCTCAGACTGCTAAATCCTCTGAGGATTTTGGAGTGCAAATATACAAATCATAATACAGTGTTAGGTTCTGTTAATCTGAAGAGTATGTGAGTCATTTTAAACCGAGAGTATTTTAGACTTAGTCATTTCCTTCATGTGAAATCCAGCTTTCCAGTATAAAAGTTAGGAAGGGTAAGGTTTTCCAGGATATGGAACTACAAGTCTCCAGTGTGGAGACTGGTTATGGAGGTGACATTAATGGAACTTGCTACATTTTGTTGCACCTCTGATTAGACACTTTTTCCTTCATCCCATCTTTTCTTCTTGTAAACTTTCTTCTCCATTCTCTCTTGCTTCTTCATTCTTCTTGCTGTTGATCTCCACCAGGAGTTCATTTTCTCTGGTGAGTTTCACGTGAAGGAAACATGTGCACCTGAACCTGGTGCTTTGAATCCTTTTCATGATTCACAGATATGCTCAAATGTAAGCTCCAGTTCTCTGTATAGTAGGTGCTCAGCAGACATGTGCTGAATGAATGGATTTTTAGAACAGCATAAAAAATTTTTTTTTAAATTATAGAAATTCTGTCTTCTGAGTGGGTTCAAGCACTGACACTTAACCCTTATGAATACAGTGGAAGTCACAAGCATCTCACTGGAGAGTTTATATCTTGATTTTTCTTTTGTTCTATAAATAGAGATTTTAAAATATAATACTATTTTTCTCTTGATCCTGTTGTTTCTCAGAAGAATTGTGTGAGAAGGGCAGAGTGATAGTATTGGGTTGGCCAAAATGTTTGTTCAGATTTTTCCATAATGTCTTACAGAAAAACCTGAATGAACTTTTTGGCTAAGCCGGTACATCAACTATATCTCAATTTAAAAAAAGAGAGGGGAAAAAAACAAACAAACAGAAACAGAAAAAGGATTGACCTATGACCCTATGAAGTAAGTGCTGTTCTTCCCATTTTATAAAGGTGGGAAGCTGAGGCAGACAGAGGCTGAGTAACCTGTCAAAACCTCACACAAGTGGAGCAAGGCAGGGGGCCCGGGTCCATGTTCTTAACCTGTCTTCACATTACTGGCTTTCAGCTACTTCCTGCAGTTTCTTTAAGCTAACCAGGCATAAACAATGTTCATTATGAGATAGTTTCCAGAAAGATTAAATTGAGTTATTAACTTCTTTTGGTTCCAATTAGTATAGTCAAGAATCCTCTTGAATGGTCTTTGATCTATGACCCTCTGCTTAGACTTTTTCTTACAGAAACTGGATAAGGTGTAAGTAACAGTTAAGATCTAAAATAATACTTGTTATGTAGACTCAGGAAACCCTGAGAGTTTACTTGTGAGATGCTTTAACTTCTGGGGTCTTTGGTAAAGCACCCTTCTTTCTCTCAGGGCACCAGAGGACACAGTAGATTTCTGTCCTGAATAAGCATTATCCTAAAATTCTAAAGTTTGAGCATAGTTGCAGCATCAGGTAGACAGTACAAGTTTCCTTTTTTAAACTTTTTAAGTTCCTTATTTTATTTTTGGCCATGCCCTACGGCATACAGGATCATAGTTCCCTGACCAGGGACCGCACCTATACCCCTTGCAGCGGAAACTTGGAGTCTTAACTACTAGACCGCTGAGGAAGTCCCACTGGACCGCTGAGGAAGTTCCAGAGTTTCCTTTAAAGATACGCATATTGACATACATCCAGGATCCCAGTCTACCTGCCCCTGGACTACACGGTGATAGATAGATCACGTGGTCATGGAAAGTCATACCCAGATCAGGTCACCACAGGATGAACCTTCATTTCTAGCTGAGTTCGTTTCACTAAGTAAACATTTACTGAAGAAAAACAATATTTATAATTTGTGTATGTGTGTGTATGTATGTGCACTTAGTCGTGTTTGATATTTTGTGACCCATGCACTGTACCCCGCTAGGCTCCTCTGTCCATGGGATTTCCCAGGCAAGAATACTTGAGTGGGTTACTATTTCTTCCTCCAAGGGATCTTCCTAATCCAGGGATCGAACCCACATCTCCAGTGTCTCTTGCATTGGCAGGTGGATTCTTTACCACTGTACTACCTTGGAAGCCCATAATTTTAATATCTTCTCCTAAGAGTATATTGACCTGATTGGGTCCTACTAGGTTTATAGGTTTTGTATAATTTCTAGTTTAAAAGAATCATTCCATAGGCACCCAGTTTTCTGTCATTTCTTCACAAGTGAAAGAAAACCAGGGTTATCCAAAACAGCCTGTAGGTAGTGAGAGCTTTCCCGCTAAACAACAAAGCATGAAGTTCTCCCTTTGCACCACGTGAGGGCACCCTTGTCCTCTCCCAAATATTTACTCAAGGTGACAAAAAATCACTTCATTCAAACTGGATGACAACAGCAATTTGCTAATTTCTGTTTGTGCTGATATCTTGTTGTTTCATTTTAGATCTTTCCTAATGTCACTTTTAATAGCATTCACCGGCTTTCAGCTCTGCCTACCCATGGGCTTTCCTGGTGGCTCAGTGGTAAAAAAAAAAAAAAAAAAAAATCCGCTTGCCAGTGCAGGAGACGTGGGTTTGATCCCTGGGTCAGGAAGATTCCCTGGAGGAGGGCATGGCAGGCAACCCACTCCACTAGTCTGGCCTGGGAAACGCCATAGACAGAGGAGGTCCATGGGAGCGACTAAATAACAGCAACACAAGAATCATTCACCTGGGGCAGTTTGAAAAAACCCTGAATTCCCAGCTTGCACAGCCAGAAGTTCTGATTCAACTGGTCTGGAGTGCTTCTGGGGCACAGGGTGTTCATAAGAAGCACCCCAAGAGCTTCTAGCATGTAGGCAGGGATTCGAGCAACTGCTAGGGTTAATTAGAAACAGATTGGTTAGAGGATGAATGTTGGAAATTGTTCTACTTTAAATTAGTGTACGGTTCACCTGAGCGTTAAATAAGGCACAATAAATGGGTACCTTTGTCACTGGTGAACAATGATTCTCCCCAAGGCTTCAAAAGTCATTCAAACGTGCTCATTTAGTTAAAATTTATCCCGATTTTGTTCTTGCCTGGCAGGGCCTCCATCACTCCATCCTTTGGCTGCCCCATTCAGGCACCACCACCTTCCTGGGGCATCTCCTGGAGCCTGTAGATTAAATCAGCTGAGTTAATCTCCTGTCCCCATTGGTCCACTCCTTCCAGATCTCCATGGGGCTCAGCCACAGTCTCTGTTTTCTACTCTGGCCTGGCTCTTCAATGCCTGGTGGCTCTGCTATTCGCCTTCGTCCTGGAGGCCCCAGCCTTCTTCTGACCAGGGAAGCTGCCCTCTCCCCCACTTTAGGACCATATGCCCCAGTGAGACCCCATCATCCTCTGACCCCTTATCTTTCCTCCTGGTCACTGCATGTGTTTGTGCTAAGCAGCTTCAGTTGTGTCTAACTCTGTGAGACTCTATGGACTGTAGCCTGCCAGGCTTCTCTGTCCATGGAATTTCCCAGGCAAGCATACTGGCGTGGATTGCCATGCCCTCCTCCAGGGGATCTACCTGGCCCAAGGACTGAACCCTTGTCTCTTACGTCTCCTGCACTGGCAGATGGGTTCTTTAGCACTAGCATCATCTTGGAAGTCCTGGTTACTGCAGCTCCTCACTAAGTAGAATACAAACTGTGTCCTTGGGCCTTTGTAGCAATTGGGAAAATGTGAACTTGGACAGTTATTGTATGACTGTGGGTCCGGGCCACACAGGGCAGGTGACTGACCCAAGCTGGCCAGGGGCTCGAGAGACAAGGCTTCCCAAAGCTCTCCCAGCAGCCTCTCAGGCTGTGCATTTGTCTGTTCCTCTGTGGTCAGTGCCAAACCATGGGAAACTTGAACTCTGGTAGGTTTCTGGGGCTGGATGAATGATGCTGGGAAAGCTGAGGTCAGGAGGGGATGCACTGGCAGCTGGTGGTTTTAGGGACTTAACACTGGCACCAGGGAAACCAGAAAAGGCCTAGGGAAGTAGGAGTGACCATAGGATCTGTGGCTTTGAAGCCCAGCTCTGCTCCTGGCTGTACAGCTTTAGGCGAGTCCAGTCCACTTTGGGCATCAGTTTCCTGGCCTACAAAATGAGGCAGTTCCATGTATGTGCTGAAGGGCTGTGGATCTGGACACAGTACAGCTTCTGATTCCACATTCTATCACATTCCTAGGTCACACTGCTGCTTCTTGTTCACAGAGCACCAAGATTCTCTATGTTGTTGTTTAATTGCTAAGTCATGCCTGACTCTTTTACGGCCCCGTGGTCTGTAGCCTGCCAGGCTCCTCTGTCCACAGGATTTTCCAGGCAACAATACTGGAGTGGGTTGCCATTTCCTTCTCTGGGCATCTTTCTGGCTCAGGGATTGAACCCAAGTGTCCTGCACGGGCAGGTGGGTTCTTTATCACTGAGTCACTAGGCAAGCCCAAGGTTCTTGATAATCCCTTTCAAACTCCAGGATCATGTAGGTGACCTCTCAGATTTTCTTTGGTCCTCATCCCCTTGACAAGGGCCACCTCCTCCCTCCCGGTTCCACAAGGCATTCTGATCCTTAGAAGCAAGAAGCCTCAGATGCGGGCTTCATGAATCTGCCCTTTCCTGTATGCACCCCTATCGGGTTTGGCCTTCCCACATTGCTGTGCTCGACTGTTCTAGAGTTGACCTTTCCCCCTCTTCCCTTTGGCTGACCTGCATCCTGGCACGATTGCTATTACTTGGTGTGTCTCCATGAACACCTGGCTGGGCAAGGAGGGACAGTTTGTATCCCTCCCAAGCCAGAACATTCATGTGAGGCATTGGAGAACATCCACCAGACTCAACAGATCGACTTCATGGTAGGCAATTGTAAGGCCAGCACTGAAATGAACACGCCGTCTGCACACCCCTTCAAGATGGTCTTCACGGTTCATTCTTTCTCCCATTAAGTTTTGGTGCGGTGACTTTTGGTGAGCAGCTCATTCTTGCAA
>SJYC01091354.1:0-11106 GCA_006408675.1 Madoqua kirkii
ACCCCTAATTTTTGGCAAGTTCAGTATTTTCACCAAGAATTCTAGGCAGAGCCACTAGGCTGTAGTCATACCCCTATTGTCTTTTTTCTTTTAAACTGGTCTATTTAGAACCTGTTTATTATAATACCAAAACAAAACACTTCCTTCGCATTTTTTGTTTTAGAAAAGCTAATCTGCATAGGAATCAGAAATTCTGAGGCTTCAGAAAGATTGGCTGATTCAGCAGAAAATGATCTTGAGTTTTCAAAAATGCAAAGACTCAACTGTTACTTGGTCTTTTAAAAATGAATTTCTTTCCTTTCTCCTGATGGAAAGTCCCTTTGTGGCATGTGGAACACAGAATGTCACCTCTCTCCTGTTGGAATCCTGTTCAGGGATAGCCATGCTCCAGAACATTCAGCTGCAGAGAAACAGCAGGTGACATCTGGAGATAGGATGCTAAGCACAGTAGTAAGGCAACCGCCTCCCCCCACCTCCCAACCAGTTTAAGGAACAGCCTGGGCCCTGCCTCCCCCTGACCACAGATAGGAGGCGCTTGCTTCCAAAAGCAACACAGAGTTTCTTATGATTTTCTTCAGCAGGAAATGTCAAATAGTGGAGTTTAGAATTACACTATATAAATTTACTTGAATTGGGTAAAAACAAACTGACATTTGAAAGTTGAAGCTGCAAATAGTTGATTTTGGCTTTTAATTGGCATTAAATTTTTTTTTTTCCTTTTGAGACAAGATGAAAGCTCTGATGATGTGGAATGTGGAAATTTGGGGAAAATATATTAAGCTTGCCGGAGAAAAGCAGACAAAAAGTTCAGAGCTTTCAAAAACCATTTATCAGCTATTGAGTGTGAGATTAAAACCATTTACATAAAATCATTAAATGCTTACTTTTAATTGAGAGAATAGAAGAATAGCATTTAAAATTTACTATTAAATTAAATGGCTATTTGGCAATCTTTAAGAGCAGAAGAGGCTTAGGAAGCCAATTAGTGAATAAAAGGCAATGATGGGTCAGCAAAAAGAAACTAGGATCATTATCAACATCCTGGCTAAATAATGATTTTTCTTTTGTATGTAAAGCAGCTGCTTTTTAAGGGAGGGGAAATAGCTTTAGTAGTGACATAAATAATGTAGGGAACTTTCTAGAGGGATTTCTGAACAGATGTCTGGTTACTGAATAGCCCAGGAGCATAATGATATAAACAAGTTGAAGGCATGAATCTAACAGAGAGGAGGGGATGTTAAAAAAACACTGGATACCTAGTTAGATGATTGGTTAACAATATATTGTAAGTAGTGAACTTAAACTTTGATGAATTATGTTTCAGTGCATTTTAATTTAAAAGTCCAACCTAAAATTCTTGATCAGTAAGACCATCCAAGTCTCTATTAGAATATTAAACTCTATCAAATAATATTGATGTTTCTTGATGTTTCAGAATCTGTCTTTCAAAGGGTTATGCCTTGAGACACGCAACCATAGATGGAAGGAAAGGTAGAGATTAATTGGTCTTGCTTCAAGCTCTGTTAGAATTAAAATGGGTGAGATTACTTTTCTATCCTTCCATTTTATAATTAACTCCATTAAAAGGCTTCCATTTTCTCCACCACCAAGAGAAGGACTCTGCCAGGAGGAAGTACTCCTTTCCTGCCGTGTCTGCTGTAATGAGACCAAGTTATAAACAGACGCAGATAACTGAGGCAAACAAGTGCCACTGGCCAGGTGTCAGATTTCCACTTTACATGCAGCTGACATTTTGGAAAATGGTACCTGCACTGTCATTTAATTGGATAATTATTGTGAAATATGTTTTAAAAATCAGTCATTGATTTTCCCGCTTCATTTATACCGATGTATTGGCCAGTTGCTGACTCTAATGACACAGAGTGCCTTGGGCATGAGTTTGGGAACTTTCAGATGAATAAAGATCTTCTAAGTAAAACTGGCAGAGCCAAGAAGGAAACGGCTAGTCTCACATATCAATCCATCTATTAGCAAGGAGTTCCACCACTGGTTCACGTTGGGACAGCAGTGATAGACATGCAGGTCTGCTCTGTCTCTTGGCCTCCCCTTGGATTGCATGGGGCTTCCCACTGCTGAATCATGAACTTTCACAGGACAGCAGGCTAAGCCAGGAAGAGTGGCAGGACCTCTCACTGTTAGAGAGAATCCTTCGCCTTAGATTACACTGGTCTGAACCTGTCACACAGGTCTTAGCCACGAGGAGGGCTCAGCAGGTGAGAGTCTGGTGGGTAGCCCATGGTGGTTGGGCTCTCATGGCCTGAAGCTGCCAAGGGGAAGAGGGCTGTTGAACAGACATACAGCAGTCAACCACATGTTACTATGGGAAATTAACTTTCAAGTGATATCGTTTACCAACACGCCTAGTCTTCCAGAGTATTTTGTTCAGGGCTATAAATTAAGTATGATCTATATCCAAGAAAACCTTGATATTTACTTTTTTATTTTTTCCTTTTGAAGTACTCTGTACAGTGGTGTGAATTAAATGTCAAACAGTTTACTACTTATTTTATTTATAATGTGTATAAACAGTGTAGTGTAACTCCTCAGTTGCTTTCTGTTAAGCTCCTCCCTTCCTATTTGGGCACTTCCTTAAAAACATGGAGACAATTCTGGAATTTTAGGTCTTTTTTTTTTTTTTGTCTTATGTAACTTTTCGATATTGACAAACTTAAATAATGTAGGAGAAATGATGTTATGCCCCACCTCTGAAGGGCTTATGGATGTGAAAGAACTTTTCTATCAAAAAATTTTTGGTGCAAGTGTTTACTTCTGGTAACATTGATCCATTTAAATGGTGGTCTGAAACAATAAAATTTACATTAATAATATGAATGATAATTACAAGGACCTTGAGGGCATGGAGGTGGTGTTGGTAACAAAGACATTTCTATTTTCTCTTTAGCCCAGTCCACTTTGGATCAGGCAGTCCTGGGGGATCACAGCTCAGTTATTCCCTACTTGTGCCAGCAGGTAACCTATGACCTCTCTGATATTTACTTCCTCATGGATAAAGTATGGAATGAAAGATACAAGAGTCCTTACAAGCCTTGAGGATTAGATGAGCTAAAAGCTAAAAACTTGGTGCAGCACCCCTGGTGGCTCAGATGCAATGCAGGAGACTCAAGTTCGATCCCTGGGTCAGGAAGATCCCCTAGAGAAAGGAATGACGACCCACTCCTGTATTCTTGCCTGGAGAATTCCAAGGACAGAGTAGCCTGGTGGGCTACAGACCATGGGATCCCAAAGAGTAGGACACGACTGAGCGACTAATACTTAGTGCAGTACAGTATCTGGACTTTGATGCATGAATTGAGCTTTGCAAGAGTTTACTCTGAATGTGCAGAGTGATATGAAATGTATCTATTGATTACAGAAATAACCACAGAAAGAAATTATCCTTATCTTTCACTAAAATTTCACCTGGCTGCCGTCTATGCAGTCACACAGAGTCGGACACGACTTAGCAGCAGCAGCAGCAGTCGAGTCCACACATCATCTTAACCATCACAGATGTCCTCTTTTACTGGGAACACACAGTGGTCAGCCACAGATCCACAACCACAATGCCATTTGATGAAAGTATTTATAAAATACACAGAAATAATCTTAGGGAACAGCGAAATAGGTCGGAGAGAGCTGGAAAGGAAGGCCTTCGTAGAGTTTTTTAGAGAGTAGTCAGCAGTTTGCTAATTTGAGGGAGGCAGAAAGTTTGAAGCAGGTGGCAGAGATGAAATAACCTTTGCCTTGGTTACATTTGTTGGTGAAACAGCAAGAGCCATCTTTGAACAGAAACATTTTGACATGTATTCAATCAGTTGACAAAATGTGCACCTTTGGTGAGACTGCATCTGGACCTGGACTTCAGTGTGTTACTATGTTTTCAGCTTCTAGTAATGGGAAGCTTGGCATAGTGGCCGGGAGGACACATTGTCATTTTTTTTTTTTTTGTCTTATGTAACTTTTCGATATTGACAAACTTAAATAATGTAGGAGAAATGATGTTATGCCCCACCTCTGAAGGGCTTATGGATGTGAAAGAACTTTTCTATCAAAAAATTTTTGGTGCAAGTGTTTACTTCTGGTAACATTGATCCATTTAAATGGTGGTCTGAAACAATAAAATTTACATTAATAATATGAATGATAATTACAAGGACCTTGAGGGCATGGAGGTGGTGTTGGTAACAAAGACATTTCTATTTTCTCTTTAGCCCAGTCCACTTTGGATCAGGCAGTCCTGGGGGATCACAGCTCAGTTATTCCCTACTTGTGCCAGCAGGTAACCTATGACCTCTCTGATATTTACTTCCTCATGGATAAAGTATGGAATGAAAGATACAAGAGTCCTTACAAGCCTTGAGGATTAGATGAGCTAAAAGCTAAAAACTTGGTGCAGCACCCCTGGTGGCTCAGATGCAATGCAGGAGACTCAAGTTCGATCCCTGGGTCAGGAAGATCCCCTAGAGAAAGGAATGACGACCCACTCCTGTATTCTTGCCTGGAGAATTCCAAGGACAGAGTAGCCTGGTGGGCTACAGACCATGGGATCCCAAAGAGTAGGACACGACTGAGCGACTAATACTTAGTGCAGTACAGTATCTGGACTTTGATGCATGAATTGAGCTTTGCAAGAGTTTACTCTGAATGTGCAGAGTGATATGAAATGTATCTATTGATTACAGAAATAACCACAGAAAGAAATTATCCTTATCTTTCACTAAAATTTCACCTGGCTGCCGTCTATGCAGTCACACAGAGTCGGACACGACTTAGCAGCAGCAGCAGCAGTCGAGTCCACACATCATCTTAACCATCACAGATGTCCTCTTTTACTGGGAACACACAGTGGTCAGCCACAGATCCACAACCACAATGCCATTTGATGAAAGTATTTATAAAATACACAGAAATAATCTTAGGGAACAGCGAAATAGGTCGGAGAGAGCTGGAAAGGAGGCCTTCGTAGAGTTTTTTAGAGAGTAGTCAGCAGTTTGCTAATTTGAGGGAGGCAGAAAGTTTGAAGCAGGTGGCAGAGATGAAATAACCTTTGCCTTGGTTACATTTGTTGGTGAAACAGCAAGAGCCATCTTTGAACAGAAACATTTTGACATGTATTCAATCAGTTGACAAAATGTGCACCTTTGGTGAGACTGCATCTGGACCTGGACTTCAGTGTGTTACTATGTTTTCAGCTTCTAGTAATGGGAAGCTTGGCATAGTGGCCGGGAGGACACATTGTCTCACATCCCCCAGATCTGGGGGTGGGGGTGGCTGTGGAGCTAGTTGGTGCTGTGTCTTCCCTGATGCCATCAAGATCCAGATCTTTCCACCTTCTTGGTCTGTCTGCCTGCCTCCGTGGTGGTGAGTTCCCCCTCCTGGTTCCAAGGGAATGACAAATTAAAGCTCACATCCTCACACACCGACTGAGAGGCAGAAAGAGGAACATTCCTCAGCCTGTGTTTCTTTGCAAGAGCCAGAAGTTTCTCCTGGAAGGGAATCTTCTTATTCCTTGTGGGTTAGAACTGGGTGACAGGCCACGTCACTATGCCCTGGCCTGGCCAAGGAGGGACCACTTGAGCCAAACTGGGGCTTTGCCAGCAGGGGAGAGGGTTGGGGAATAGGCTTGGGTGGTGACCAGGAGTGTCTGCTGAAACCCAAGGCCTGTCGCAGCTCACATAAGGGGTCAGTATCTCTTGAAGACCAAGGCTTGCTGCGCAAGGTCAGATGTTGATCGTCTGGTCCTCTGTAGAAGATGCTTATGCTCTGGGTGTGTCAATCATCAGCAAAGCTCAAGGCCTTTCTCCTCCTCTTTCCCCCCAAGCTGCATGCAGGTGGGATCTGTTAATAAGGGTCCAGTTCTTTGTTCCACGAGCCATGTATTTTGCTTCAGCGTATGGTTTGTTCTGCCTTCAGAAATCGAGTTGCCTTGAGGGCTCTTCGGCCAGGCTGGGGAACCACTTTGTCTGGCAGGACGAGCGGGTGGTTTGCAGTGTTTGCTCATGGCCTGGTCTCACCCACAACTCCCTGCAGGGTAATTACTTGAAGGAACACCTTACTAAACAGCTGGGAAGCATGGCTGTTAAGGATCTGCCAGAAATGAAAATTTATTTCTCACCTGTGCAGTTTTCAGAGCCTCATGGGGTTGATGCACTAGCAGTTTCCAGTAACCTGTGGAAAGCCCTGGATCCAGGGGGCCGGGTGGTGTTTTGGCCTGTGGTGTGCAGACTCCTAGACAGCTGGGCTCCAAACAAACCAGCCTCTAGAGAATTACATCTGCAGGAAAGTGCCAGTTTCCACATTTTTATCTTTTCTGCAGCATTTTGTGGATTTTAAAACTTTATTGTTACTTCTTGATTTTTATTTTTATTTTTTTTGGCCATGGCATGCAGCATTTGGGATCTTAGTTCCCCAACCAGGGATCAAACCCATGTCCCATGCAATGGAAGCCCGGATTCTTAACCACTGGACCACCAGAGGAGTTCCAGCGTCTTGTGTCTTTACTCACTTTCAGTACATCATTCTTCTCGTGACATCACTCCCAGTTCTCAGGAAGACCTCCGTGACAATGATGGAGCACGGCTCCAGTAATGACCTTGGGAGTTACCTTTCTGTTGGTGATGCTGGTGGATAAGGCTTCTTACTCACCAAATCCTGCCGACAAGCCTTTGGGTGGGATGGGATTCCTGACCTCTTGGGTCAGGGTTTTTCATGGGAAGAAGTGGTCCAGATTCACCGAGGTGACTTTTTACATCACACTTGAGCCCTCACCCCTGATCACGAGCCTCATCACTCTTGGGAGAGAACCTTTTCTTCATATACATTGACTTTGTTCCATTCTGCTCCTTTGGGAGCTAAAAAGGAAGGGCTTCAATTGTTTCCTGTTAGTCTATTACCTTTTTGATTATTAAAATCATTATGTTTCCAATGGGATCCATGTAGTCTCTGAATTCCTATTTCAAAAAATGTCTATCTCCACTGTGGCACTTCATTTTGTGATGTTTGTCCCTCAGTCTTAAATAGAATGAAAAGATTCATTTTATGCTTTATCTGTCAAAAAACGGAAAGGATTCATTTTCTATTAGGATTCTACTGGAGTTCGGTTGCCTTGTGGTAATAAAAGACTGAGGTTTCTGCTCGAAGGTAATTCATTGAGATTATACATCCTAATGTTTTTGATTAGACTAAAAAAATGTAGGTATAACTAAATAAAGTAAATCCCAACCTATAATTCATAACTGCAAAATGATAAATGTGAGCCTTGTTCCTAGGTTCCCCAAGTGAGCTGTAAAAGCTGTACTTCGAAAACGAAGTTTGGATTCTATGTTAATAGTTACTACAGGGAATAGTCCCTTCGCTTAAGAATAGAAGTGACCAGAATAAGGATGGAAAGTAGTGTGATCTGTGTTACATCAGTGAGGTATCAGAGGGTAGTGAGAGGAGGCTCGATGGACAAGGTCAGAGTAGAATAGTAATGCTGACTACTATTTCTAGCCAGCCTTTGATGTGTGAAGCTCTGGGCTTGACCTTTTTCATCATCTAGGATGTTATAGCAGCTAGCAGCAGTTAACCCTATTCAGACTGGCTTATAAACAATAGAAATGTGTTATCTCACTTAGTGAGGAGTACAGAAGTATTGGTACAGATTGTCAAAAATATCCTCAAGCGTTCAGGTTCTTTCTGTTTCTCTGTCCTGCCTCCCTTAGGGTGTTGGCAGTAGTGATCTCAGGGTCAGAAGATGGCTTCATGTGCAGAGACAACATACCAATGAAATACAGCAAACAAATAATGATGGGGCTGTTTCGTTCCTTTTCTCTTTCCTAGAAGGACACACTTCCAGAAGTCTCCTGGCAGACTTCATTGGTTGTATTGGGTTAAATCTTCATTCTTAAAATTTTGATGAAAGAGATGGGAACACCACACTTGGCTTAAAGAAATCAGGATACCCTATCTCCTGGAGCACAGGAGGTACCTGGCCAGGTAGAAGAGGGTAAATATCTGAGTACAATTAAAGATTTATAAAAAGAAAGAAGGGAAATGGGGATGAATGTTGGTCTAGCAACGAACACTCTGCTACATGATTATATCCATCGGTGTCTTTCTCATGTCTAAACCTCATGGAAAATCTGGCAAGAGAGATATTAATACTAAAAGTCATGTTTTACAGATGGAGCTCATTTCCGTGTCATGTACTCACTCGATCATAGAATTTTGAAACAGTGAAATTCTTTCTTCCAAGTGAATCATTCAACCAAACTACTACATGTAAACAAATAAAGATATATCTAAGTTCAAATAATGAAATGGACAGGAAAATCAATGTAAACACTCCAGTAAAGCTTTTGAACAAGAACATTGGAAAAGATCAGTTATGGATGATACTGGTGACATCTCACACAGGCGTAGGTTCAGAAAAAGACCAGTGCTGACGTACGGCTTTCCTAACAGGTGTACGTATGCACAGAAAGAGAAAAGCGGCTTCCTTCTGTGCACTTCAGGTAAAAGCTGATTGCATAGTGCGGTTGCTGTGTTGAGGGTTTTCAACGCAGTACAGTCACACTGTCTTTTCTGATATTCTCCTTCTATGTGAAGCATCTCCAGCTGGGCACAGTGCCCCTGGCTGCTCCCCACCTGCTCGCTCCCTCCTGTTTGTTGGCTGTGGTTGGAGAGGCCGTGGGTGTGCACTGCCCAGCCAGTCATCTCTCCTCCACTCTTCTGCCCCTCCGGCCAGCCCTGCTCTGTGCCTGTGGAGAGAGACCTGCTTCTCCTGCGGGTGGCCAGTGACCAGGGTGAGTCCACTCTGTGTGGGGATTCAGTAGTAGAACACAGCCCATAAATTAAAAAAAAAGCAACATTTTCTAATATCAGCTTTATTGGTTCAGTTCAGTTCAGTAGCTCAGTCGTGTCCAACTCTTTGTGACCCCATGAATCACAGCACGCCAGGCCTCCCTGTCCATCACCATCTCCTGGAGTTCACTCAGACTCACGTTCATCGAGTCAGTGATGCCATCCAGCCATCTCATCCTCGGTCGTCCCCTTCTCCTCCTGCCCCCCAATCCCTCCCAGCATCAGAGTCTTTTCCAGTGAGTCAACTCTTTGCATAAAGTGGCCAGAGTACTGGAGTTTCAGCTTTAGCATCATTCCTTCCAAAGAAACTCCAGGGCTGATCTTCAGAATGGACTGGTTGGATCTCCTTGCAGTCCAAGGGACTCTCAAGAGTCTTCTCCAACACCACAGTTCAAAAGCATCAATTCTTCGGCACTCAGCCTTCTTCACAGTCCAGTTCTCACATTAGAAAGATGTATTTTATCCTCCATGGACTACCTCATACCTTTGTTTTCAAATTTTTGGCATCTAGGGAACTACAGTTTCTATTTATCTCCCTATCCCCCATCCCGGTCATAATATTTGGACTTGCTTTCTTTTTAAAAAATGCTTTTTATTTTTAAGGTTTAGCAATCTTATTTATTTCTTAGATGGAAGTATAGGTGATTTACACTGATGGGTTAGTTTCTGATGTACAACAAAATGATTCAGTTATGTATGTATACATTCTTTTCTGTTTCAAGTTGTTACAAGTTATTGTGTGCCATATAGTAGGGCCTGGTTTTTACCTATTTTATATTTAATAACCTGTATCTGCTAATCCCAAACCTCTAGTTTATCTCTCCCCATTTTCCTCTTTACTTTTTTTTTTACTTTGCATGCTTTTATAAAGCAAAAACATTATATTATGCAATATTTGAAGCATATAGAAAATGTGGGAAAATGTAACAAATATACAAGTCATATTTAATGGGATAATATTTTGATATGATTGTTTAAGATCTCTTTTTTAAATAAATAAAACTTTACAGTGACACAATGCTTATTTTGAACTTATTAAAAGAGGCATTTTATAATTAACTATAAATTAATAATTATGACATATAAATGAAACAGATCAATAAAGTTACTATTAAAAATTGTCACACTCAATGTCAAACTCTTCTCAATTAGTTTTCAACTCATTCGCCAATGTTTGTGCTTTTTCAGGCCCTATTACCCTCCTTGCTATCAATAGCAGCATTTCTCAAAAGAATCAAAAACCATTAGACTGTTAAGCTGGCTTTGCGATTTTGTAGAACAAGCTTTTTTTCTACAAAGAGTCTAGGTTTGGGAATGTTGTTAAACCTGTTTTGTTCATCACCTTCTCCCTTCCCATAAGTGTTTGGGACTTAGGAGTTAAAGCACTGTTCCACCATTGTTTTCTCCGAGATGCTGATATGGACTCTGCAAGTGTTGGTGCTGGCTCTTGTGATGTTTCCGTGTGTAGTCACTGGCATCCATGTCACAGATGCTACATGGCCAACAGGGACTTAAAAACACCATCAGTAGGAACACGCATTCTGATTTCTCAAATGTTAAAATGTGAACATATGTGCACCTGGAAGAAAAGTGAAAGTGTTAGTTTCTCAGCCGTTTCCGACTCTTTGTGACTCCATGGATTGTAGCCCGCTATGCCACTCTGTCCATGGAATTCTCTAGGCAAGAATACTGCAGTGGGTTGCCATTTCCTTCTCCAGGGAATCTTCTTAATCTGGGAACTGAACCCAGGGCTCCTGCATTGCTGGTGATTTCTTTACTATCTGAGACACCAGGGAAGCTGACTAAAGTGATTGCTTGGATTCTACTCCCTCTCATCTAATATGTTCTCTTCCCTCATAGCTCAGTTGGCAAAGAATCTGCCTGCAATGCAGGAGACCCCAGTTTGATTCCTGGGTTGGGAAGATCCCCTGGAGAAGGGAGTGGCAACCCACTCTAGTATTCTTGCCTGGAGAATCCCATGGACAGAGGAGATTGGTGGACTACAATCCATAGGGTCGCAGAGGGTTGGACACAACTGAGCATGCAAGCAGTAGGCTCTATGGTGTGTAAATTGGGTTTTAATTCCACCCATACCCTCAGTTTATACAGTAAGCTCACTACTGCTGTCTGGCGCAGGTCAGAAGGCAGGGCTTTCTCAGCGCCTTTCACTGAGAAGGAACCCTTTCCATGGCTCTGGCCTGATTTCACATTTGCACATGTCAATCTTACTGGACATGTGGC
>SJYC01091358.1:0-82835 GCA_006408675.1 Madoqua kirkii
GATCACTAATCTAGAGCCAGACATCCTGGAATGTGAAGTCAAGTGGACCTTAGAAAGCATCACTATGAACAAAGCTAGTGGAGGTGATGGAATTCCAGTTGAGCTGTTTCAAATCCTGAAAGATGATGCTGTGAAAGTGCTGCACTCAATATGCCAGCAAATTTGGGAAACTCAGCAGTGGCCACAGGATTGGAAAAGGTCAGTTTTCATTTCAATTGCAGAGAAAGGCAATGCAAAAGAATGCTCAAACTACCACACAACTGCACTCATCTCACATGCTAGTAAAGTAATGCTCAAAATTCTCCAACTCAGGCTTCAGCAATACGTGAACCGTGAATTCCCTGATGTTCAAGCTGGCTTTAGAAAAGGCAGAGGAACCAGAGATCAAATTGCCAACATCCGCTGGATCATGGAAAAAGCAAAGGTTCCAGAAAAACATCTATTTCTGCTTTATTGACTATGCCAAAGCCTTTAACTGTGCGGATCACAATAAACTGTGGAAAATTCTGAAAGAGATGGGAATACCAGACCACCTAATCTGCCTCTTGAGAAATCTGTATGCAGGTCAGGAAGCAACAGTTAGAACTGGACATGGAACAACAGACTGGTTCCAAATAGGAAAAGGGGTACATCAAGGCTGTATATTGTCACCCTGCTCATTTAACTTATATGCAGAGAACATCATGAGAAACTCTGGGCTGGAAGAAACACAAGCTGCAGTCAAGATTGCCAGGAGAAATATCAATAACCTCAGATATGCAGGTGACACCACCCTTATTGCAGAAAGTGAAGAGGAACTAAAAAGCCTCCTGATGAAAGTGAAAGAGGAGAGTGAAAAAGTTGGCTTAAAGCTCAACATTCAGAAGACGAAGATCATGGCATCTGGTCTCATCACTTCATGGGAAATAGATGGCGAAACAGTGGAAACAGTGTCAGACTTTTTTTGTGAGGGGGGGGCTCCTAAATCACTGCAGATGGTGACTGTAGGCATGAAATTAAAAGGCGCTTACTCCTTGGAAGAAAAGTTATGACCAACCTAAATAGTATATTCAAAAGCGGAGACATTACTTTGCTGACTAAGGTCCGTCTAATCAAGGCTATGGTTTTTCCTGTAGTCATGTATGGATGTGAGAGGTGGCCTGTGAAGCACCGAAGAACTGATGCTTTTGAACTGTAACGTTGGAGAAGACTCTTGAGAGTCCCTTGGACTGCAAGGAGATCCAACCAGTCCATTCTGAAGATCAACCCTGAGATTTCTTTGGAAGGAATGATGCTAAAGCTGAAACTCCAGTACTTTGGCAACCTCATGCAAACAGCTGACTCATTGGAAAAGACTCTGATGCTGGGAGGGATTGGGGGCAGGAGGAAAAGGGGACGACCGAGGATGAGATGGCTGGATGGCATCACGAACCTGATGGACGTGAGTCTGAGTGAACTCCGGGAGATGGTGATGAACAGGGAGGCCTGACGTGCTGTGATTCATGGGGTTGCAAAGAGTCAGACACGACTGAGCAACTGAACTGAACTGGAGCCTCCCACACCTGGGACCTTTCTCTCCACCTTAGCCAGACTGGTCATCCTAAAATGCAAATCTAACCATGGAAGTCTGGTCTGAACACACTCTAATGGTCCCTTAGTGTCCAGAAGCAAGATGACAAATTTCACTCCAAATGTCAACTCTGATTCATTGGTAGGGGCTGCCTGGAGCCCTGGGTTGAGAAGAACCCAAGATGGAATATCACCTCAACAGGAAAGGGTGGCCAGTGATTGGTGTTGTCTGCTGTGGGCGCATAAGGGGGATCTGAGCACACACAGTGATGTCATCTGCCAGCATGGGCCAGGAGTCCAATCTTCTGAGCACAACTCCAAGGCTCCGGGATCCAGCTCTGCCACCCCCCACCTCAGCTCCTGCTCCGTCTGCTCCCGCTTGGCACCCAGATGCCCTGTGATTTTTCTTCATGCCTCGCATCCTCTTTTCCTCCCTACCCTGCCTGGGAGTGCATCTCTCCTCAGAGAAACCATCCATGACCACCCAGGCTGGGTCTGCAGCACCCACGCACCCCTCTATCACACACTTGCACTTTCTATTGATCAGTTTTTCTATGTCTGCCTTCCCCATCTGGCTGTGCCTTATTTTTATCTCAGTACACCCTACTCCAACCCCCACAGGCTCAGCCTAGACCTGACATGGAATGATGTCAGTCATACCCATTTGCTGACCTGGGAGGAAAGCAGGATGGGGCCTGGGGCTGTGTTAAGAAAGAGAGTGGGGTGGGCCCTGGGAGCTGCCCAGATAATAGGGCTCAGTGGAGGCTCCAGGGGCTGCTCATGCCAGAGGACTAGGTTCCCCTGAGGCCTTTTGCCGGGGGCCAGCGTGAGGAACTCAGCCTTTGGCAAAGGTCATGAGGAAGGGGGCTTTGGCATACGCAAAGGTGTGATCAAGCCTCAGGAAATTCCCCTGCTCCTGAGCATCTAACCCCAAAATCAGAGCCTGTCTTATACTCTCACCTACGGGGGGCTCTCCCCCATAACCGTTTCTCTCGGAGGAGTAAACGTGCAGCTCCAAGGCAATAAAAATTCCTGGGCTTGACTAGAGTGTTTCAACTTACAGGACTCCTCTGAAGGTTATCTAGCCTGCCTGTATAGGTTCCTCTGGCCACAACAGCCCTCCAACCATGAGAGGCATGAGATGTTTTTGACTTACTAAAGGCAAATTCTTGTGGGAAGTTAGAAATTATTAGTATAGTGGGTTGGTAGGGAATTATATTGGTAAAGAGCTTTTTCATTTGTTGTGTCAATAATTGCTAATTCCCTGCCCTGGGTGGGACAAGGGTGTCTCAGGTCAAACCTCTCTGCTGACAGACTAGCTGTGTGACAACCTCTTAACCATAAACAGCACAGAGAGTTTTGGAGTATTTTGAGAGTCTTAATTAGCATAGGGCTTATCTCATTATTGAGTCAATGACTGCTGCCAGGCCTCCATATCCTTAGACACCCGGGAATATATTAATCAATGTATTTGGAATATAGAAAAGGAAATATAGTAGTTTGTGATGTTAGCAATACTAGACTTTTAGAGTTAATGAACTTTCTCTTTTGTTATGGATCATTGTACTTTGTTATAAATCACTGTGTCGTCGATATGTAAAAATGTAACTTTATCACTATCTTAAGACTAAGTAGATCTTAAGGGGAACACTGGTGAAAGGATTTTCATTTGTTGGACTGATGTTTGCTGCTAAATCTCCATACTCCCTGCCCTTATAATAAATATAACTAGCATATAGGAGAAATACATATTAACTTTTAAGCATATAGGAGAAATAAGTATTAACCTTTAAGATTAATCATATTAACCTTGGGTTAAATAAATTCCTTTCTTGATTGTAACTCACTACACCCTCATCCTATAGGAATGCAACTTTACTTGGAGGGTGGTGCCTGGTTTAAGAAAAAACACACTTGGAAAAAAATAAGTTTTTTGGTTATCAAAAAGAAAGGGTTGTAAATGTCAGCAGGCAGAAATGGCTTAAAGATGATGTAAAATCCCTAAGACCTTTTTTTATGTAAAGCACCTGATTTTGATAAAGGTCAGGGCTGCTGAACCCCACGTGACTCTGTATTCATCCCTATATGTAACAAAAGGTATATAAGAAAATCGGAAAAATAAAGAAATAAGATCAGTTCCTGGAAAGACTGACTCCCCCATGTCATTCATTCTTGCTCCCCGTTTTTCTGGCTGAATTCCCATCTGGAGCATGGATGCTATTCCATGTAACCCAAGTTATTCAGCCTCTTTTTCTTCACTAATTTTCCTACTACACTATTTGCTTCTAATCTCTCTATATCTGTAACTAAATATGTATTTTTCCAAGGAGGACGCCGACGCCGTCTCCACCTTCGAATCATCCTGGATCCACCGGGGCTGGACCCTGGCAGCCCTTGGCACTGGCTCTAATTATTGCCCTCACAAGGCGAGGCAGCCTCTCTGGGATAGGCTGTGTCTCCCCATAGCAGAGCAGGGGCGCCCTAAAGTCCAGGGCAGTTATACCGCCCCCCTCAGACAGTTTGCTGAGAGGGTCTCTGTCACTGTAGTTGAGGCAGGACAGGGTTGTGTCTCCCCCTCAGACAGGATGTGCCAGTCTTTCACGGCAGTAAAGATGCCCAAGAGAGAAGGACTGTCTGGGGACAGAGGAGAGCCGGGGTGGGGCTGCCACAGACTCACCTTTCCATTGGGGCTTGCCTTCTTGAACACCCTGGGGAGAGAAAGAGTGGGAAGGCCAGGTTAGCATATTCCGCCCTGGGGGGAGGTGCCTGCAGGGCATCTCTCAGCAGGACCAGAACAAGCGGCCTGGAGTGACTTGCAGGCTCCATACAAGCGCTGAGAGCCGGAACAGCGCCCAGCACCATCGGGTCTCCCCATCTCCACCTTCATAGCTCCCCTGGGTGCCCTCGACAGCCCCCTTGGTCTATTCCTCACCCAGCAGGTGGAGGGAGTCTTCCAAGACAGGTCAGACCACCCCCCGCTCATGCAGAGGCACAGCCTTGTGTGTCTGCCCGCCTTCTTTATCTCTCAACACCACCTCTCCCACTCCCCTCCTGTCCCCTCCAGCCACAAGCCTGCTTGCCTTTCCTCCAACACAGCAAGGCACTCCTTGCCTCAGCAGTCAGTCTCTTTTCCCTGGGACGCTATCCCGCATAGATCCACATGCATCTGCTGGCCCAGCCCTGCACCTTATGTGATGAAGCTTCACCCTGCGCCTGCCTAGGAGTACCAGAGCTCTTACTGTACTTGCCCTTCTCCCACAGCACTCACTGCTCCCTAACCCACTGCACAGCTGACTCTGGGGTTACATGTTCCCCTGTCTATTAGCTCCACAAGGGCAGGGATCTTATCTCTTGTCCTCTGTTGCGTTCCAAGCCCCTAGAATGGCACACCTGGTAGGTATTCGATACACCTGTGTTCATGAACAGCAGGAAGCCAGCAGCCAGTAAATATTAGTTGAGAATATGAATGAATGAATCAGGGGAGGAATCAACTGAAGCATGAAGCCAGGAAGGGAGGGGATGTGCCTGGGATGGCACAGCGGAGCACAGGACTCGGAGTCAGGCAGAGATGGTCCCTGCAGCTCCTCCTGGTCTCTCCCTGAGCCTGGTCTGGGTACCCCTCGCCTGTCCCCCATCATCCAGCCCCAGAACTGCTCTGAGGAACATTGAGTGGGAAGAGAATAAAGGTAGAGACAGAGGGTGTTAGAGGAGGGCAGGGAGGAAAGGAGGGAGAGAAAGGGATGCTGGCCCTGGAGGTGTGACAGTAAAAGATGGAATGAGAGGTCATAGACAAACGAGGAGAGAGAGTCACAGAGAGAGCAGACACAGAGCGCAAGCAGCCACTAAGAGGGGCAGGAGGTCTAGCAGGCCTCCAGGGCAAGGCGGGGTGAGGCCCACAGCGTCAGCAAGTCCTGCCAGAAGGAGACTGAGGTTACGGCTCTGCGCTGCCTCCATAGCACTCCACCCCACCCCTCATTACTCCCACTCTTTACTTCCGGAGCCCAAGGGACCACTGATGGGTCTGAGCTTGGCTTGCAAATAGGAGCCTAGCATATCCCTCCTCCACCTCCCCTAGGAGTTCTGGGTTTTCTCCTCCTCATAAATATTTATCATTGTTTGGAGTGTGAAGATGCCACAGTCAGCTGGGGCATAATAATTATCAAAGTGAGAAAAAAAATACAGATGACACGATTTGAACCAACAGCTCCCAGACTAAGGCTGGACCTGCAGAGGAGACCAAGGAAGTGACATGCCACTGAAATCCCTGCTGCTTCCAGAAGCCTCAGTCCATCCCTCGGGAGCCCAGGGTCAGGGGGAAAGGAGAGGCCACAAACGCCTGAGGCCACAAAGAACTGAGTCAGGAGAAGCCATCGCAGTGACCCCTGAGAGGGAGTAGGGGCACCCTGGTCACAAGAGGCCGGGGGGCAGGGGGCAGCTAGGAGGAGTGATAGGGAAAGAGGGAAGGAAGGCGGGTCGGAAGAAAGTAAGAAGGGATTAACATTTAAAAGAAGGACTAGCTGTTAGTTGAGTGCCCAATTAATTACTTCTCATTACAGCACTGTGAAATGAGCATTATAATTCCCATTTTATGGATAATACACTTAAGGTTCAGAGAGATGTAGGAATTTTCCCAGGAGCACACAGCAAGCAAAGGGCTAATAAGTCAGGATTCAGACCCAGTTCTGCCTGACTGCCTTCTGACAGTATACAAGGAGATAGGTAATTTCATGTTCCACCCTGCTGCTTTCCTAAAGCAGGTGTTTCTATCAGCATCAAGAATAACAGAAAAGAGGGGAATTGACAGGAGGGGGATGCAATGAAAGAGTGAGTAAGGGGCGAGGAGGAGGTGAAGGTGACAAGGGGCAGGAAGCTCGGCGGGCCCAGCACTGGGGGACGTCCTACGGCTAACTCAGTCAGTCCCAGACCACACTCTCTGGAGCAGGATGCCGATGGCTTCCTCAGACAACAAAAGCAGCAGCTGCCCGTGCCCTCTAGGCTTGCGCACCCTTGTCATGGTCATGTCTCTGAGTATTTTCCCCAGAACACTGCTGTGGATCCTTCCACAATCCCATTTCAGAGATGAGAAAACCAAGGCTCAAAGCCTGTGTCCTTTCCACTCTGTCCCACAGCCAAACTGTCCCTGAAACAACTCCACTGGCTTCCTGACCCCAGCACTGTCAGAAAAAAAGGCCCGTGTAGGGGTGCTTCCAGTTCACCACGACCCCCACCCGTGCAGCACCTCACAGATGGCTTCTGTCTGTCCACTTTGAAGAGCAAACACAAACATGCAAGACTGAAGTCAAAGGCAAACTTGCAATCTGTGGGATGCCCGGGTTTGGTTCATCCCCAAGTCCCATCTGTACCCCGCAAGCCTGATCCTCAGGGCCAAAGCTGGGTCTCATACAAGAAATGCCAGCAGCGTTCTAGCTGAGTAGGACTCCCTGGAGACAAGGAATAGAAACCCACCAAGCAGAACTCAAGAAAAGAAGACAGTAAAGAAAGAAGCAAAAATCTCACGGGAAGGATATGCAGCCAGGACGCACGGGGGCTAGAGCCAGGAACGGGGAAGCCATCAACCTCTCAGGCAGCGGCTCTCTCTCTCCACCTTTCCCCCTGGAGACGCATGTTCTGCCTGCGCTGCTCTCCTTGAAGCTGCTCCATTGCCTCTGTGGACCAACTCTCTCTGCTTACTCAGGGCTTTTCTGCCCCTCCATCATTTTCACTTCCATGTGGCTCTCACTCTGACCCTGTTTCTACTCTGCCTCTGCTCTGCTTCCCACTGTTAACTGGCTGCATGGCCCAATTCCAAATTCCCAGGAGAGGAATTTGATTGGTCAGTTTTGGTCACGTGTCCCATGCCTGGGCCAACAGCTAGGTGAAGGGTGTGTCATGTGGCTCATCAGGCATGGTCAGAGTAGGGTCGGGTAGAGCAATGTGTTTTGAACCAGGGGTCACAATCATTAGTTGACAGTGAAATCAACTTATAGAATTGCCACTAGCACTTTTGCTTGTTGAATGAAATAGAAGATCTAAGTATAAGGTGCAGGTGGCAAGTAGTAGATATTATTGTATTTACCAATATTCCATCCCTCTAAGGCTGGGCATATGTGTGGATCAAATTTCTCCAGTCTTGTGAAGTTAGATATGCCCATACAGCTTGCTCTGGCCAACGAAATAGGCACAGAAATGCCATATATCACTTCCAGGCAGAAGTGTTTAAGGGCTGGTGCATGAGGACCCCATGCTGTTTATATTCATTTTCTATGGAAGCTACAGTAAATGATCACGAACTTAGTGGCTTACAACAGCATTAACTTAGTATCTTACAGTTTTAAGTTCAGAAGTTCACTAGGTTAAAATCATGGGGCTTCCCAGGTAGCTCAGGGGTTAAAAAAAAAATCTGCCTGTCAATGCAAGAAATGCAGGAGATGGTGATTTGATTCCTGGGTGGGGAAGATCCCCTGGAGGAGGAAATGGCAACCCCTTCCAGTATTCCTCTATGCCTGAGCAACTGAGCATGCAGGTTAAAATCAAGGTGCTGGCAAGGCTGCGTTCCTTTCCAGAAGCTCTAGGAGTGTTTTCTTGTCCTTTCCACCATCATTCCATGTCTCAAGGCCTCTTCCTCCATCTTCAAAGCCAGCAACACCAGGTTAGGTTCTTATCACATTGCATCACTCTGACCTCCTCTTCTGCCTCCCTCTTCCACTTTTAGAGACCCACTGCATGAATACATGCAGCTCCCTACTTTAAGATCCACTGATTTTAGGAAACTCAATTCCATCTGCACCTATAATTTCCCTTTGCCAAACGATATGACATATTCAAAGGTTCCGAGGATTAGGATGTAAACATTGTTGGCAGGGTGAGGGGTGGGGGTGATTCTTCTGCCTCCATGGCCTCTTTCCTCTGTCATTGAAACCATCAATGATCTGGATGGGGAAGCCTTCAGAGACTAAATTCCAGAGCTCTCCTGCTAAATGACAGACAGCATGAGAGGAACCTCTTGAGCCACTAAGATTTGGGGGTTATTTGTAACTACAGCAGACCAGCTTCTCCTGACTAATATTTTTTAAATTTAAGTGTCATGTAGTAAAATTTCTATTTCAGGTGAACTGAGTCACAATGTAAAATGAATATCATGGTGCAAATTTTTAAATGTTTAAAACCCACTGTTGCAGAGAGCATGCCTAAAACAAACACGCTATCAGTGTCTGTGCAGCCTGTTAGAGCCTATTTTCTGATTCTGCTGCTTTTCTGTGTGCTACCAGTCCTCCCAAATATCTACTTATGCCTGTATGGAGAAGCCTGCATCATGAGGGACCCAGAACAAAGTACCTTCCTGGACAGATTACCCAACATTCAAGAGTTTATCATTTTGTACAGTACAGCCAAACAGTGGGATATTGCATAGCACTGAAATTATGCTTGCATCTTTCATAACATGGGGAAATGCTTATGATAGAATAGTAAGCAGAAATCAGCAATCAAAACAGTATGTTTGGCATAAGCTCAAATTTATACTCAATAAATATTCAAAAGAAAGAAGGAGAAGACTGGAGGTTGTTAAGATGGCAACACTCCTCAAACTTATCTATGAATTCAATGCAATACCTAAAAATTCCAGCTGGATTTTTTGCATTAGTTGACAGGCTGATCCTAAAATTTATATGGAAATATAATAGTGAAGACAATCTTTTTTTAATATAATTTTTATTGTAACTATTTGCTTGAGTGTCTCTGTCTCACTTTGCCCTCTTTTTTCGTCTGTTTTGTTTTGGTGATTCCTTGAGGCACTGTGGATCTTAGTTCCCTGACCAAGGATCCAACCTGTGTTCCCCGCAGTGGAAGAGCAGAATCCTAACTACTGAACCACCAGGGAAGTCCCAAGACAATCTTGAGAAAAAAAAAAAAAAGTTGGAAGACTCAGACTTCCAAATTCAAAATTTACTACAAAGATACAGTAACCAAGACTGTGTGATCTTGGCATAAAGACAGACATAGAAATCAATGGAACAAAATTGAGAATCCAGAATTAAGCCCATATATTTACAGCCAATTGATTTTTAACAAGGGAACAAAGAAGACAAAGGAGATAAAATAGTCTTTTCAATAAGTGATTCTTGGACAACTGGATATCCATATGCAAAAAAATAAACCCCCCAACCTCACACCAGTTCTGTCCCTGATTGGGGAACTAAGATCTCACATGAGGCAAGGCCCAGCAAAAGAAAGAAAGAGAGAAAAGGGAAAAGCTATAAAACTCTTAGAAGAACACATATGTATAAATCTACATGACCTTGGATAAAGCAACGATTTCTTAGACATGACATCAAAAGCACAGGCAACTAAAAAAATGTAGATAAATTGAACTTTATCAAAATTAAAAATTTTGGAGTTTCAAAAGTCACTATCAAGAAAGTGAAAAAACAATCCACAGAATGGAGCAAATACTTTCCAATCATGTATCTAGTAAGAGTCTAGTATCCAGGATATATAAAGATCCTATTATGACTCAACAACAAACAAGCAAATAACTTGATTAAAATCAAGCAATGAATTTGAATAGTCATTTCTTCAAAGAAGGTATACAAGTGGCCAGTAAGCCCATAAAAAGATGATTAGTCACTGGGGAAATGCAAATTGAAGCCACAACAAGGGTGGATGGTGGTCCAGTGGTTAGGATTCTGCGTTTCCACTGTTAAGGACCCCAGTTTGATCCCTGGTCAGGGAACTCAGATCCCACAAGCTATGAAGCGTGGCCAAACAAACAAACAAAAAAGCCACAATGAGATATTTCACATCCAGTGGGAGACCTATAATTTTAAAAAAAGGACAATAAACCTGTGTTATCAAGGATGTGGAGAAACAGGAAGCCTCACACATTGCTGGTGGTTAGCAAAGGGTGCAGTCACTGTGGCAAACGTCTGGCAGTTCCTCTCAGCAACACGGAGCTAACTTATGACCCAGCAATTCCATTCCTAGGTAGAGACCCAAGAGAACAGAAATGATGTCCACACACACAAAAAATGTTCATAGTTGCATTATGCATAACAGTCATATGCCACCCACTGCAGAATGTGTTTTTATCTGTGGCATATATATTCAACAGAATATTATTCAACCATAAAAAGGGATGAAGCACTGATTCATGCTACAACATGGATGAACCTTGAAAGGATCAATGTTATATTTCAAGTGAAAGAAGCCAGACACAGAAAGACATACATTGTTTGATCCCGTTTATTTGAAATGTCCCGAATGGGCAACTACACAGAGATAGAAAGCAGCTTGGTGATTGCCAGAGGCTGGTGGGAGGTGGAATGGGAAGTGATTGCCAATGGGTAGGAGTTTCTTTTTGGGGTGCTGAAAACTCTGGAATTAGTGGTGATGGTTATACAACCTTGTGAAAATACTAAAAACCATTAAAACTGCAAATACTATGGTATGTAAGTTATACCTCAGTTTTAAAAACAAACCCAATAGATGAATATAAGGAAAGGAAATATGCCTAAATGTTAACAGGGATTAAAAGATATTCCATCTGTCCACCCACTCACTCCTTTATATCCCTTATTTTTCCATGCTGTACAATGAGCACTAATTACTTCATAAAGATGCAGGGCTTCCCTAACAAGATATGTCTCAAGTCTTAGTGACAAAATATTATAAGTGAAGTAGAGAAAATACAGATCCTATCATTCTGAATGGATGTTAGAATCTCTGATATTGCAACTTTACAATCCAGAGTCCATGTCTCTGTGATTCCTCAGATCCTTCCCCAGACCTGCTGTGTCAGCTGTTACAACTGTGTACCGTGCCTTCTCCTCAGTGTTCTCCTTCTCCAGGAAGCCTTTTCTGACTTTCCCTAAGTTAGGATTAGGTGTACCCTGACTCCCACACCTGGTGCGTCCCCATCACAGCATTTACACCCTGTAAAAGTCTGTTACTCGCCCTGCGCTTCCCTTACAAAACTTATATGAGTGGAGGCCTTATGGCACTGGATCCCTGGGGCACAGCATGATGTTTAGGCCACAGGAGGTGCTCAGTAAATAAATACAGGTGGAGTGTTCTTGAATGAATACCCTAAGAGGGAATTAGTCAAGAATAAGGATGAATGAAGTTTCAAAAGATGGTGGTAAGGATTCTTTGCCCTGAATGAGTGGACTCCACAGATTTCTCCTATCTGTGCTTCTCTTTGGGTTTAGAAAATACTTTTCAGGGGCGGGGTCTCAGCCAGCATCAGGGTGAGCCAGGAAGATAACTGATACACCCAAATGGGCCTCTGCTCAGCTCTGACCAATGACTCTTCCATTTATCATTCCCTTATCCAGTAAACATTCACACATTCCTACCACTGCCAGGCTCTGCAGGCACTAAGATGAATAATTCATGGTCACTGCTGACAAAAAACTGTGGTATAGCCAAGTGAGACAAACCCATCAACCACAACAGCCAGCATGCATTAAGCTTTCACTGTAAGCCAGGTGCTTTGCTAGGAACTTCAGCATATTAAGATATTATTCCATCTAGACATTCCCATTTTTCAAAGGAGAAACCTGAGATTCAGAAACCCTAAATAGCTTAAAGTCTCAAAGCCAATACCAGAAAACTCATACAGAAGAGAAACCCTATGAATGGGCCACCTACGGGAAATCATTTAGCCAAACATGTCTTACACAACATCAGAAAACTCATCCGAAAGAGATTATCCACGAATGCAGATTCACTGCCAGAGAATTGAGAGAGCACTGGCAACAATTCCGGCCTTTGTGAGCATCCGAAAATTCATGCTACGAATACAGTGAATGTGGGGAAAACGTCAGATAGTAATCGCAATCAACAACAGAAATCTCTTCCAGGAGAGAAATCAGGTGCCAGTCACTGCTCTAAGTGTGTATTAAACATGAACTCACTTGTTTTCCCAACAACATTTGAGAAGGTAAGATTATAGTTCCCATTTCTCAGAGAGGAAACTGAGGCACAGAGAGTCTAAGTCATTTACCCAAGGTCACAGAGCTAGTAAGGGGCACAGCTAGATACTGAAACCCAGACAGTCTCACTCCAGAGATGACACTTTTCACCACCCACAATACTACGCTATAGATGGGATTGTGTGGTTCTATCTGGGGGACCAGGAAAGGCTTCGAGGAAGGCAGTATCAATGAGGGGGATCTTCAAGAACACACACAGGTATGGAAGAGGTGACGGCACTGCTCGTGGAGGCCTGGGGAGGGCAACTGAGTCCACTCGGTGTTGGGGAGACAGTGGGCAATCTGAAGTACGTCCCAAGTGCCTAGGAAGGGTACCAGGGAGGAGTACGAGCCTGAGAAGGGTCCACTCACCTCCCTGCTAGACACAGAGCATCTCCAGACCCCAGGCCCTGGGCTAGGTGTGCAGGGTCTCGAATGCCAGACTAAGGAACTCAGACCATATCCAGAAAGCAGTAAGAACCATAGATACTTATTGGGGAGGAGAATGGCTGGCGCTGTCTCTTGGACGCAGAGATGCCATAACCCCACCCCTTTCCCTGTTCCTGCCCCTGATGGCAGTCATGGCAGCTGGGCAGGGTGGGGACCTGCAAGGGGGCATTCGCCCTCAGGTACAGCCGCCCTACATTCTGACCCACTTTCCTGGGTGTGAGAACAGCCATCAGGGAGCAGGGAGGTGTGAGGAGCAGGTGGCTGTGGCAGCAAAGAGGTTTCTAGGGCCCTTATCACACTCTCCCTGGTAGTGGGGTTATTTGTGTACAGGCAGCTCTGCTCTTCCAGGACTGAACAGCCCTCCCTGCTTCAGAACACTGCCTTCCTGTTTACCCACCATCAGCGCACCTGCTTCTCAGGACAGCCCAGGAGAGGGGCAGGGGGCAGGGAGATAGGAAAGGTCACCCCTGTTTCACAGATCTGGGGAGCGTGCAGCCTGCTTTAATTCCCAGATGGAGAAACTGAAGCCCAAGGGAGAAGAATCTTGCATCCGGGCCAGGAGACTAAGCCCAGAGAGACTGGTGTGCCCAGAGTCGCAGACCAGGAGGAGAGCCCCAGGCTGCTGGTTCTCTGGACACAGGCCCGAGGGATGAGGGGCAGTGGATGGGGGTCTGGCCAAGTCGAGCTCCAGGACTTCAGACTTCTCACAGGCTCCGAGGCACACAGCTATTGCTCCAGCCTCCTGCCCACATTCGCGTGTCCACTTTTCTAGCCATGATCCGTATTTGTGAATACTTTCTGGAGTGAGGGAGGACAAGAGCCACCAGGTGGCCACAGAGGTGGGGTGGGGGGGTAAGTTTCTTAAAGAAGCCTGGCCCATTTTCTAGTAACCCATAAAACCGGAGGTCCGAAAATCAAAGGCTAATAAAAATTTCACCAAGCAGGCCAACAGCTGGATCCCAGAGAGCCCACAGACCACATTTGAATGCTGTCCAGCCTTCTGGGGGGTCAAGAGGCAGGAAGGGAAGGGTGCTGGCAGAGGAAACAGTGCGGACGCTGAAGCAAGCAGACCCCGCCTGGGTCCTGCATGACCTTGACTTTCGCTTCCTCTCTGAAGCATGCTTTCAGTTGTCTGGAAAATGGGGTTGATGTCTACCCCACAGGTGAAGGCGTATACAAAGCCTGGGGGCCTAGTAGGAAATGATGAAGGGAGGCAACGGTGATGACTGTTGTTATTGTCACTCTGCCTTCCCCTTAGGTGGGACAGGATGGTTATGTTACCTCAATTGGAGAGAGAGAAGATTTTTTAGTTGGCTGTCTCCCTCCCTGTCTCGGATAGAAAACAGCAGTTTATGATATTCTTTTTCTAGTTTAGACCCTCACATTCCAGAAATCTCCAGGGACACACCCTGCTAGTCCCTCTTTCTGCAACAGCCTTTCCACCGGTTCCCCCACTGCAGTCCCTTCCATCCTTCCTGCCAAATACCACCTCATCCAAGAAGCCTTCCCTGACTGCTTCAGCTTAAAGTGGCCTTGCCCTGACCCCTTCCTCCTTCCCTCTTGCCACCCATTTTGGCTACTCCCCTCCTTCTTTTTGATTCTTTTTTTTTTTTTTCCAATCTCTGAGCCTGACACTGTTCTTACCTCCAGGAGATATAGGCCTCTGTGTCCTGTCTCCAGGGCACCTACACTCTGGAACAGGGGGAGAGACAGAGAGATCCTCCACCAAGAAGCAGAACCTCTGTTAGAAGCACAGCAGGCGAGTGGGATGATTCAGTGTATGGTGTGCCCAGCTCGGCTCCAGGCACACAACCACCATCCTACACACACACACACACACACACACACACACGTCTCCCTTCCCCTCCTCCACTCTGTCCGTGTCCCCTCAGCACCCACATGAGCCTGCACATCTCCGCTCCCCAGTGGATGGCATGGAGCTGATATACTGACAAACTCCAGAGAGCAAGAACCCCTTTCTCCATCATCTTCCTTGGTATATAATTGGTGCTGAGTAAATATTCTGAATGAATGAATAAACAAAAGCCGACCGCTGAGCTCAAAGATGGGTAAAAGCAGTACCTGAGCCAAGAGGCGAATCCGAGGTGGAGCCTGGCCACCAGAATGAGACACGGGTGTGCGCGACCTTAACAGCAACACCTTACACGCAGGGCGGCCCGAGACACGCAGCAGCCATGATTTTCCCTGTGGGAAGATCTAAAATTTTATTTGCTCGAGGCTTTTGGGGGGACGGAGTTGTTTGTTTGTTTTTCCAGTTTGAACATATAAACTTTAGGGAAAGAGCATATTATATTAAAACTAAATATTAATTCTAAAGTATTACTTTCCTCACCATTCTCACGTTTCATGGAACATCAGAACAGTTCAGCACAGTGGTGGATCTCCAATGCTTCATCAACCACTCTGGGGACCAGTCAGGGGCTGAGAGCCCTCCGCAGTCAGAAAGCCCTCTGTCCAGACTGACAGCTACAGCTTAGGGTAGCGGCTCTTTCCAGAGAAAGAATTGTGGAGAGAAAAACCTAGGCCTTATATTTAGCCAGACACAGTGGTCATGATGTGCTGAAACTGGCTGGTACAGGCTCATTCAGAGCCAACTGTCACACTTGTAGGAATTCTGTGATCTAGTTGTTAAACACAGCCCTTGCCAATGGCTGTCTACTGGGGTTTATATAACTGTCCACTGGGTTAAATTTGCTCCCCCCAAGGGACATATGGCTGTGTCTGGAGACATCTGGATGGTCACGACTTGGGGGAGGGGTGCTACTGGTGTCTAGCGGGTGGAGGTTAGGGATGCTGTGTGTGCAATGAAGCCCAGCCCCCTCCCTTCCCCAGCAAAGAACCTCAAGGCCAAATGTTAACCGTGCTGACTGCGAGACAGTCTGAACCAAGATTACAATTAAATAAACTATATTAAAAACAGAGAGGGGGAGGCTTCCCAGGTGGTCCAGTGGTTAAGAATCTGCCTGCCAATGCAGGGGACAAGGGTTCCATCCCTGGTCTGGGAAGATGCCACATGCCATGGGGCAACTAAGCCCAGGTGCCAGAGCTACTGAGCCTGTGATCTAGGGCCCAGGAGCTACAACTACTGCCACCCTGGAGCTTAGAGCCTGTACTTGGCAACAAGAGAAGCCACCACAACAAAGAGTAGCCCCTGCCTGCCGTAACTAGAGAGAGCACTTGCCCAGCAACAAAGACCCAGTGCAGCCAAAAACAATAAATAAACATGAAAAATATTTAAAAAAATCAAGGGAAGACATACTCAAAACTTACCACTTACTATCTGTTATTTTACTGAATTTTACTGTAAAGATGGCGTCCCTCTGTGCATCTCTTCCCAACTCCACGTTCAGTGACATCACATTAGTAGGGTGATGTCCTTGGTGGGAGAATTTACACCACACAAACTGGCAAATGCTATAACCCCACCTCACCCCCCTTTCTCTGGATGGCCAGTTGTTACCAGTGCACCACTGGGGGCGACCTGAGTAGAGAAGGGAAATCCACAAGTCTGGGGGATGCTTCTGAGTTTTCAGCCCAAGCGGATGACTCAGCACCATTCTCCCATATGCACTGCGGAAGAAGAATCTGAATGTGGCCATATGGACAAACTCTACACACCACACACACACACACCACGCACACTATGCCCACCACACACAAAGACATACATACCCCACACACATATACAGGCAACACACCTATGTAAAACACACCACATTATGCACACATGCCAGGCACACCTGTGCCACACACACACACCAGGTATGCTTCACACCTCATACCACACGTACATCACACACACACCAATACTAAGCACACTCCACGTGCACACCGGCATCACCCGCCCACACACGTCAGCTACAACTCTCGCAACATAAACCACATACACACCACACAAATACACAGGTGCTCCCTGGCAGCCCTCTAGCCAGCAGAAGACTAACTGAAACCATGAGAATGAGAGAAGGCCACGCTGGAACTTTCATGGCGATCCAGCAGTTAAGACTCCACACTTCCACTATAGAGGGTGTGGGTTCGATTCCTGGTCAGGAAACAAAGATCCCACGTACCTCACCGTGAGGCCCAAAAGAAAAGAGGATGCCAATCTGGCTGACCACCTTCTTTGATGTCTGGCACCTCTGCAGTAATTACTGCCTCCTCATCCCAAGACCCGTCTTTCCCACAGACCCCCCACACCCAGCCTGCCAAAGCAAAGGTCTTGACACCCCCAACGAGCACCATGCAGTGACCCATCCCAGGCCTGTTTCTCTTGGCCACTGGAGCCCTGGCTGAGTGGTCGCCCAGCCCAGCCCTGTGCTGAGCTCTCTGCTGTAGCCTCTGGGCCTGGCCTCCGCCCCCTCCCAGGACCCATGACAAGTAGTTCCCTTGGTGACTCTACCTACCTGGCCACTTTAGCTGCCACCAGATGCTGGCAAGCCAAATCTCTGTCTCCAGCCAGACCCGCTCTGACCCCACAGCCACTGGCCTTGGGACATGTGTACTCCGATGTCCCCAGATTCCTCATACAAGTCCCCAACAGACTTCCTGTCTGCCCACACCTGTTCCTCACCTACACTGTCCCCGCCCATCCCAGAGGTCAGCACACAGGAAGTGCTCAAAGTGAATCCCAGAGATAAAGGAATGCACTATGTAAATCCTATGAACAGAGGACAAAACAAACTTCCTCATGAGGCAGATAGGAAGTCTTACCCCATTTTACAGAAGAGAGCCCTGAGTCTCCGTGGAATTAGGGACCAGACCAGGAGCAGAAGCCAAGGCAGGTGGGGGGCTGTGTGGGGAGGAGGGAGGCCGTGGAAGACCCAGCGTTGGGGGGAGCTGCAGGCAGCAACAGCAGGCCGAGCAGGCCCACAGGATCGGCTCTCCCCAGTCCCGAGTGAGTGGGTTAGTTACAAAGAAAAGGAAAAGGCGTTCCTGATACGCGTCCTGTTTCCTCTTCTCTGGGCTTCTCAGGTCTTGGAGGGCGGATGTCTCTGGGCTCAGAGCACTCAGCCTGCCCACAGACGGGCAGAAGCTGAGGGTCACCCAGGCCCTTTCCACCCCAGCAGTTTAGCCTGCAGGCAGACAGGGGCTCCCGAATGACCCTCGAGTTTTGCCTTCCAACCTGGAGGAGGCTCCCCCCTTACCCCCAGTGAGTACTCATCACAGCCAGCCACCTCCTTCCATCAGACTGTCACATGGGAAGCCTCTTCCATGTCACCTGTACTTGCTAGGGGAGACCCTCTAAAGCACCCCTTCTTCCCTGCCCCACAGCAGCCTAGCCCAGTATTCTGCCCAGCTCTCTCTGTGGCTATTGGCTGTAGACCAGGGCTCCCCACGAATCAGGCCAGAAAGGCAGGGAGCAAAGGCAGAAGCCATCAAATGGGCTTCTTGAGTGAGAGAACAAGATGAGCCTCCCCCATCAGAGAGACAAGGGGCCTTCCTGAGGACAGAGGTCCTATCTCTATCAGATAAGAACTCCCCGGGGAAGAAAGTGGCCACTCCTCCATCAGATAGGAGGCCGCTGCAGACAAAGTTAATGCGTCCACCCTCAGACAAGGTGCTGTCAGAAGGCAAGAGGGCCATGTCCCTTCTGTAAGATAAGAAGTCCCAGGAAACAAAAGCCACATTCACCTCCCCACCATCCCCGCCCTCCATCAGACTGGTGCCTCTCCTGAATAAGACCATGCCTCCTCCATCTGACTGTGAACCCCAGAGGGCAGAGAACGCCCTGTCTGCTGCCTCCTCAGCAGTTTCCAAAACAGACTTCATTTCAGTCTGGGACACAGAGAAGGACTTCCCCCTAGGGCAGAACTGGGGGAAGTCTCGCCCACATCTTCTCTTGCACAAGACCCCATGCCAACTTCCCATTCATGCCCATGACTGAAAGGAAATGTTCTGCCATCCTTAAGATAGCCGTGTGTCTGGGCAAAGGCCAGCATCTGTCTGTTTCAGTCAGGAATGCTGACTTCTTGAGAGATGGTGATGGAGCCGACTGGGAGAGCCTTGACAAGAGGATGCCCAAGACAGGCCGTGCCCCCAGATCTGGGTGGAAGTGACCAGATGTGTGGGCTGGATGGATCTATGCTCCTGACTCTGCCACGAAACAGGCAAATCTTTTCCCTATGTGGCCACTAACACTCCCATCCATCTCTAAACTGTCGGCCCCACTGCTGGCTAAAGTAGCAGGAGGCGACAGGGAGGAGGGATGGCAGGGCCAGTGCCCTTCCCCAGGGGCCACTCCTGAGCCTAGTGCAAGTTGCCTCTGTGATCATCTTCCCTACACGTGCCAGCTCCAGGGAGCTGCTATTAGTTAGCATCGATCCACAAAGTGCTTTGCCGACACTTTTTATGAGCTCAGCCTCACCCGGAGCCCTGGAGGCTAGGAGCAAGAGGCAGAAACTGAGCAGGAAGCCCAAGTCCCTGGGCAGAGCCAGGAGCAACTGAGCCCCAAGATCAAGACGCAGACAAGCCCAGGACCAGGCAGTACTTAGTGAATGTTAGCTGAAGAGTATTGGCTGAAAAGCAACCTGGCTGGATTTAGTAACTGTATCTGGGTATATAACCTATTGTTATTGTTATTTAGTTGCTAAGTTGTGGCCGACTTAGCAACTTAATAACTTCTGCAACCCCATGATTTCCCAGGCAATACTGGAGTGGATTGCCATTTCCCTCCCCAGGGGATCTTCCCCAACCAGGGATCAAACCCATGTCTCCTGCATTACAGGCAGATTTTTTTTTCCACTGACCCACCTGGTCAGGTACTATTCTAAATACTATATTTAACTCATTTAATTCTCACAAGCACCCCGTAAGGTAGATACTCTCATTCCTCACTCTATATATGATGAAACACAGAGAAATTAAATTACTTTCTCAAAGTCACAGAGCAGAAATAAGAAAAATAAGCAGTTCAACCATCGACTTGATACATGAGGAAGTAAAAATATAGTGTAATAACACTTTGGGATTTTAAAAGAATTAGATACTGTTGAAAGGAACAATTTATCCTAAGTGTGCTCCAAACCAAATACTTTCATTATTGGTCATCCTGCGGTATAGTTTCAATGTAAGAGGTTCTCTGAAATAGCTGTATTACAGATGTAAAATGTGCACCTGTCATCTCAAAATCACGAAGAAGTTACCCTTCTTTTGAAACTTTTAACTGAGTAGTTTTATTAAACTTGAGAAAACAAACCCCCAAAAGCACAATAACAATATTTTAAGATATATCACATATTTATTTGTCATATGCTAAGTATGGGCTTCCCTGGTGGCTCAGAGGTTAAAACGTCTGCCTGCAATGCGGCAGACCTGGGTTCGATCCCTGCATCAGGAAGATCCCCCGGAGAAGGAAATGGAAACCTACTCCAGTATTCTTGCCTGGAGAATCCCATGGACGGAGAAGCCTGAAGGGCTATAGTCCACGGGGTTGCAAAGAGTCGGACACAACTGAGCTACTTCACTTTCATGCTAAGTATTTGATCTATTCCTCCTGTTTAATCGTGAGGACAACTCAAGTAGGGAAAAAGCATTATTCCTTCTAGGGGCCCTTTCCAAGCCTCCAGGCTGAGGGCACTATCTCGTACACCTCCTATGTGGGCGTGATCCACTGGGAGTTTGCTCCCTGGGATGGGAGCTGCTCCAGGGCAGGGGCTATGCACAAACAGAGGGCAACATAAAGGAGTTATGGGCTGGGGTTAGGCAGGCCTGCTCTTCATCAGCCTGTGCTTCAGCCGTCTAGTGTTCAGTGAGGCCCTGGCACACAGTTAGAGCTCTGTCGGTGGTGATGATACTTACCATCATCACTATCCGCCACAAGAAACAGACTCGCTGGGAGGCCTTGGACAAGTCCTTGATGGACAGGGTTCAGCTGGATCACTGGCTCTCAGTGAGGGTCATGTTACCTCGTACGGGTCTGGGCAGCAGAGAGGAGGTATGGGTATGAAGAGTTTCTGGGAGGCCAGAGTGCTGGGCAGAGACCAAGGCCTGGTATTACTGAGCATTTTAAAGAAATGCATTTCCATTACTTCCAAGAACACACAAGCTTGCAGACAAGGTGAGCACAGTGAGGCCAGCCACGAGCAGCTGCCCTCGGTGAGACAGCGAGCAGGGAGGGGCATTCTGGGGCATCTCTGAACCTCTCCCCTTGGTAAGCCCCCTTCCACCTGCTCCTCACATGTCTTTGGGGGTAAGGGTGGGGTGCGAGAAACCTGCTGGGAGGATCAGGGCTAGGCCTTAGCCACCAACCTGTCTGGAGCACAACTCAGTACCAGCTCCACTTTCCCCAACCTGGAGACTCGGGTCATCTCTCCTCAAACCCCAGGAAGACCATGCAAATGTTGAAGGAAATGGAAGAGAGTAATTGGGAACAGGGTCCATATCTCTACCCTGGCACTTCACGGCTCCTCACCTCACCTATACTCACCTAGGTAAGACGACCTCCAGGGTGTGGAGGGGAATGAGTGGGCTGATGTCTGCCTATGCCTGAAACAGAAGCCAAGTTCACCGTAGGGTAGGACTGGGGCACTGAGAGGCACCAGAAGTGCCAGGATGAACAAGGCTGTCCAGGGCTCTGGAGAGACGGGGGAAGACAGAGACGAGGTGAAGGCACCTTTGGCCACCATGCTGCCTCTCCCAACTTGTATCCGCCCTCTGTGTATCTGGCGGGCCCAAGGCACTGGAATAAGAGCCTGCTGGGAATCCTGGACTGTGGTGAGTGAAAGTCGCTCAGTCGTGTCCGACTCCTTGTGACCCCATGGACTATACAGTCCACAGAATTCTCCAAGCCAGAATACTGGAACGGGTAGTCTTCCCCTTCTCCATGGGATCTTGCCAACCCAGGGATCAAACCCAGGTCTCCCACATTGCAAGAAGATTCTTTTATCAGCTGAGCCACAGGGGAAGCCCACGAATACTGGAGTGGGTAGCCTATCCCTTCTCCAGCAGATCTTCCCGACCCAGGAATCGAACTAGGGTCTCCTACACTGCAAGCGGACTCTTTACCAACTGAGCTATGAGGGCAGCCCACGGTGTGGTAGGTGAGCTTATGGAATACACTCCTGAGGGCCTAAACAGCCTCTCCCGCCCCCTTGGCTCAGGTTTCACTCTCTTCTGGAAACGTCATGGCCAACATGGTCCTTTGGTATCCTGATTATGTATAGGAGGTCCTGGGCAGCAGGCATGAGTATGTGCATCACAGAAAGTGAAGGGCTCTTATACATGGATGAATGGCCACCTGCTTCAAGCAGAATCCCTGAATCTGACTGAGTACATCATGAGAATCTGCTTGATTCTAAGGCCTGGACTGTCACGTGTGGACTTTGCCAAGGCCAGACTCCAGGAGATCAGCTCCCCAGAGCCTTCACCATCCTGCCTCTGCTGGCCTTGAGAAATGGAGGGGCCTGTGGTGAATGCGCTGCCTGCAAACAGTGGGGAAGGCCCACTGTGAACAACTATCCTTGTATAAGGCACCCACAGAGGGTTAGAGAGCGGGTAACTCGGGGGAGGGAGCAGCTTCGTTCTTCCCAGGTGGACAGGGGGCTGCTGAGAGAGTTACAAAGAGCAGGTGACACTTGAGCTAGGACTTGAAGGATGATTAAGAATTTGCCAGGTCGTCAAGGTGCAGAAGAGAGAACGTCAAAGTGATGTGCGTATGCACGGAATCACACATCCTTATATAGCAGAGTGTACGTTCCAAAATCACTATCTGATTTGAGTCTCTCAAATCCCCTAATGGTGTTATTATCCCCTGACACACACACACACCCACACATGCAAATAAGAAAAGTGAAGTGCAGTGAAGGCAGATGATGAACCAAAAGGTGACCAATTTCTGGGCAGAAGGAAGGGGCGGGGATGCATGCTGGCTGAAATGGCCCTCTTCTCAGGAAGGGGAAGGTATTCCTCTCTGGCAGCAATCTCTCACTATGTGGTAGGTGAGCTTATGGAATACACTCCTGAGGGCCTAAACAGCCTCTCCCGCCCCCTTGGCTCAGGTTTCACTCTCTTCTGGAAACGTCATGGCCAACATGGTCCTTTGGTATCCTGATTATGTATAGGAGGTCCTGGGCAGCAGGCATGAGTATGTGCATCACAGAAAGTGAAGGGCTCTTATACATGGATGAATGGCCACCTGCTTCAAGCAGAATCCCTGAATCTGACTGAGTACATCATGAGAATCTGCTTGATTCTAAGGCCTGGACTGTCACGTGTGGACTTTGCCAAGGCCAGACTCCAGGAGATCAGCTCCCCAGAGCCTTCACCATCCTGCCTCTGCTGGCCTTGAGAAATGGAGGGGCCTGTGGTGAATGCGCTGCCTGCAAACAGTGGGGAAGGCCCACTGTGAACAACTATCCTTGTATAAGGCACCCACAGAGGGTTAGAGAGCGGGTAACTCGGGGGAGGGAGCAGCTTCGTTCTTCCCAGGTGGACAGGGGGCTGCTGAGAGAGTTACAAAGAGCAGGTGACACTTGAGCTAGGACTTGAAGGATGATTAAGAATTTGCCAGGTCGTCAAGGTGCAGAAGAGAGAACGTCAAAGTGATGTGCGTATGCACGGAATCACACATCCTTATATAGCAGAGTGTACGTTCCAAAATCACTATCTGATTTGAGTCTCTCAAATCCCCTAATGGTGTTATATCCCCTGACACACACACACACCCACACATGCAAATAAGAAAAGTGAAGTGCAGTGAAGGCAGATGATGAACCAAAAGGTGACCAATTTCTGGGCAGAAGGAAGGGGCGGGGATGCATGCTGGCTGAAATGGCCCTCTTCTCAGGAAGGGGAAGGTATTCCTCTCTGGCAGCAATCTCTCACTTGCAGTTCCTGCTGGCCTGTGACACCCCTCTCCCATTGCCAGCATACATACACACTCCCCCGGACCCCAGGGCCTCTCAGAAGGGGCAGCTGGCAGACACCAGGGCTTCGGCAGAGGAGGCTGAGGAAGGGCTGGCAGTTCTCCAAGGCTCGGCCAGGAGGTCCGGCCTCATCCTCTCCCACTCCCCCTGAGCGCTGATAACCTCAGCTCTCCCTCTGTAGATCTCCTCTGCTTTTCTCTCCAAGCAGCTGCCGCCAGCCTCTCCCTCCCCTCCCTCCACCCATCGCCCTCCCCAGGGAGCAGTGAGCTCAGCCTTTCCCATCAGCCATCCCTGGGAATGATGGGAAATGCTCAGCGGGCCAGGAACTGAAAGGAGGCCTGCCTCCGAGAGGGAGGGGAGAAGGGAGGCTTTGCCGAGGGCCGTTGGGGAGCATCCTCAATTCTGCTGCTTCCTATGAATCCCGGGCTAAGGGTGCAGTCTGCCTGACCATAAAACACGCTCGATAGAAGGTGGAATCCAACTGCTACAATGGGCCTCTGTTTACAGCTGGGGAGTCAGAGGCCCAGAGAGAGAACTGAAGAAAATGTGTCTAGGGACTGGCTGCCATGTCCCAGGTACCGTTTGATCCTTTCATATTTCTCGTCTCATTTAATCCTCACAGCTACCCTGCAAGGAATGTGTGACAGGCTGAATCATGGCCCCCTGAGATGCTCACATCTCAATCCCTGGAGCTGTGAAGCTGTTACCTTACATGGTAAAAGAAACCCTGCAGACATGATGTAAATGGCAATCCACTCCAGTATTCTTGCCTGGAGAATCCCATGGACAGAGAAGCCTAGTAGGTTACAGTCACAAAGAGTCAGACACGACTGAGCGACTTCACCTATCACCTCAGGGATCTGGAGATGCGGAGATAACCCTTGCTTTATCTGGGTGGACCCAGTGTAATCGCAAAGGTCCTTGTAAGCAGGAGGCAGGAGGGTCAGAGGGAGAAAAGGCAAGGTGAGGATGATGGAAGCAATGAGAGAAACTGGAAGATGCTGTGCTAATGGCTTTAAGATGGAAGATGGGGCCAGAAGCCAAGAAATGCAGGCAGCTTCCAGAAGCTAGAAAAGGCAAAAGAGCGGATGCTCCCCTGGAGCCTCCGGAAGGAATGCAGCCCTGCCAATCTGTGATAGGACTCTGACATCCAGAACTATAAATGTATGTTGTATTAAGCCACTAAACTTATGGTAATTTGTTACAGAAGCAAAAGAAGACTAACAAAATTGGTAACCTCATTCCCATTTTGCAGATGAGGAAACTGAGGCTCAGAGAAGGCACGTAATGTTCCCAGGTTCTGCATGCTCCCCTCCATACCACACTGGCTTACTGGGCATCTCCATGAGCTCTTAAGGCTGGGAGCCCCCTGGCCAGGGCACCAAGGCTAGGGGAGAGTCTGAGGAGGAGGTGGAGGTCTGTTGCTTGTAGGGTCAAGACCAAGGCAGAGGAGAGATCTGGGGAAGGTAAAGCCCTGCCTGCAAGAGGCTGCATTGTGACTGGGGGCTTCTGGGCCAGTGGCTGAGTCCTACCCTGCCCCAAACTGGGAAGCAGGCAGGCATGTGACACAGCGGAAGGGCCCTGGCTATAAAGCTGGGCTCGGGGATCTGTGTGTCTTCAGGATTAACAGAGATGAGATAACCCCCCCCCCCCATTATCTCTCTTTGATCTTGAAAAAAATCCCTGGGAGAAGGTTCCATATCCTTCTTCCTACATTACTGGTGTGAAAAACGAGGTCCTAAGATTTCGTGACTGGCCCAAGTTCTCACAGCAGCTAAGAGTAGAATCTGGGTATTCATAATGTCCCATATAACAAAAAGCATCAAACCATGATGAACGGCTTTGAATGCTGTGTGCCTGACACTCTGTTAACTATCACTGGCATTTTTCTCAGTCATGCTAGACACAGACTTGATCAAGTCCTTTCTCTGCTGCAAACCCCTTAACTACTCCCCACAAGCCCTTCACAATCTGGCCCCTGCTCAGCCCTCCAACCCTTACTCCACCACACTCCCTTGCACCCCCATATCTTGCAGCCACACTGTCGGTCAGTTCTCTGGAGCTATCCAGCTTCTTCCCAGTCCCACAGGGTTCGGCACCCCTGCCCTCTCTGCTCCAGGCCACTTGTGGTGGAGAAACCACGGGTCCTGGCCATTCCTGCTCCTCCTTGTGGGTAAGAGACAGAGAGCAGGGCCAGGGATCAGGATGACAGGCCTGGGAGGCTGGAGCTTAGAGGGCATGGGTAAGCTGGTATTATTCCACACAGTAAAGAAACAGCAGCCTGGAAGTGTGTGGCAGAACTCCCCTGGGGACAGGCCCTCCCAGAGACACAGACCATAGGCCAAGTCTGGACTTGACCCCAGTTTCACAGTGTCACTATGAAGTAGGAGGCAAAGCTTTAGGGTCTGCCACTCATTAGCTAAGTGAGCCTGGCCAAGGAGAGAGTTGTTCTGGTCCTCCCCTCTGAAACACAAAGACAGTGCCTTTCTCCCTGAGTGCACGGGAAGTGCCTGGTGCTGTGAAGACGGCGATAAATGAAAGCTGTGTTCACTACTGAGAGAGCGGAACCTGAACTCGGATGCCCATAGGGGAGCTCACTCCCTCTCTGTAACACAGCTGGTGGGACAGATTTAACCTGGGAGAGCACTGGAGAGGTGGGCGCTCAGCTGGCTCCAAAGCCTCTGCTTCTGGGCCCCCAATGCTGGTCAGTCCTTGATTTCTCCAGAAAAGGGCTTGTCAGCCTCATCTGTCTTACAGTTAAAGAAAAGGCTCCCCCAAGTGAGCTAGCTTAGGCTAGAGGGGCTCCTAATTAAAAACCAGGGCCTCCCTGTGGTCCAGTAGTGGGGACTCCACATTGCCAATGCAGGGAGCACGTGTTCAATCCCTGGTCAAGGAACTAGCATCCCACATGCCATGCAGCTCCATCAGAAGATTAAAAAACAAAACAAAAAACAAAACCAGGGCTCCCACTTGCACATGGGCAGAGGGAAACAGGCATCAACTCTGTACCGAGCGCTTCCTGCCGGTGGTACTGTGGTGGGGCTTATGTGTATTCATCTCACTAGACCATCACCACTGCCCACCCAGAGGGGATTAGGAGGCCCATCTACTGAAGAGGAAGCAGAGGTTTCCAAAGGGTGAAGAACTTGGCCTGTGGCACCAGCCGGCAAAGCCATGTTCCTACTCTGCTCCAGGAGGCCTCTGGGCAAGGATCTGCTTCTATTGCAAATTATTGAGGTTCTAGGGCCTCTGTGAAGGGAAGGGACCCAGACTGGGAGATGTGGCCCCACAGCAGCCTCCTGCTCCACCCATGGCCTCAGCGGCCCACATCCACCCTGCAGCCTTCTCACCTCACCTCAGCCTCCCCAGAGATCTGTGGTTAAAAACTGAAAATACCACAACACTGTCCAGCCCCACACCAAGTTCACATCCACTCCAGCTCGGAATTTTGCTCATCTGGCACTTCCTCAGCTTCCCAGGTAACGTTAGGGGTAAAGAACCCACCTGCCAATGCAGGAGACATAAGAGACATGGGTTTGATCCCTGGATCAGGAAGATCCCCTGGAGAAGGGCATGGCAACCCACTCCAGCATTCTTGCCTGGAGAATCCCACGGATGGAAGAGCCTGGCGGCCACAGTGCATGGGGTCCAAAGAGTCAGACACGGCTGAAGCGACTTAGCACACATGCGCACGGAAAGCCTTCAGGAACCCCCAACTAGGGCGGATCCCCCCAGCACCTCTGGAGCACCCTCACAGTGCTCACCTCTTGCTGTCTGGGTCCCTGCTCCAGCCGGGAAGCCCCATTAAGCCAAAGACAGCGTATGTCTGCTGTCTTGGCATCTCCAGAGGTGTGGGCCACGTGGGCTCTGGAAGCTACCCCATCCTAGCCTGGGCCAGGCCCCACACCAACGGCTGGACCCGCGTGTCACACTTAATCCTCACCATCACTCTAGGAGTGGAGATTATCACCCCCCTGTACAGATGAGGACAGTGACGCTCAAGGAGGAAGAGACTTCCCCGAGGACACCCTGTTAACCTGGAACATGCTAGGACCAGCTTTCATAATCTGTGGTCTGAAGTGCAAAATGAAAACGCAGGGCCCCTTGTTCAGATTTCAAGACAGAGACAGAGGAGCATTAAGCCAATCAGAGGTCCCCCTGAGTTCAGGGCCCTGAGTGAAGGCACAGTTACACGGCCCTGAAGCTGGCCCCTTGGGCACCCATGTGCTCTGACTTCAGGCCCAAAGCCAGGCTCCTCCCACTGAAAGGCCCTTGGGCTTCAGATGGCGGTTCGCACACTTGAACATACGTCAGGATCACCTGGGAAGCTTGTTGAAAACCAGCTTGCTGAGCTCCATCCCCAGGATTCCCATTCAGTAGGTGAGAGGTGGGCCTGGGAATCTGCATTTCTAACCACTGCCTTTCTAGAGGTGATGTTGCCAAAGCTGGTGCTGTGGCCTAAGCACAAAACCACTACCCTAAGGAATGCATATGTAACTGGGGCGTGTTGAATCCAGGGCCTCCAGGAAGGAGAGGTTTCAGGTGAGTTATCAGGGCTGAGGATGTCCAGTATCCTTCAAACCATCCTCAGGCCTCAGCCCAGCTCTGCTAAGAAGGAGAGAAGGATGGGGAGGACAGGGAGAAGCAAGGAGGAAAAAAGGAAAGCTTTCCACAGGTTACTTTGTTAATTGCTGTAACAATCTTGAGAGGTAGCATCTGTTATCTTTATTGTAGAGGAAACCGCAGCATAAAGAAATCAACAATTTGCCCAGGGTCATAGCCAGGAAGTTATGGACACCATGACTAAACCGAGTTCTCCCTTACATGTTGTCACAAAGCCTGCTTCAATCAGCTAGCCCTGACGTGTTCTAATCTCACGACCGACTTGGTCCAAGGGAGCAGAGCCAGTAGCCTTGGGTTAGATTCATACAGTCCCAACTGCCAAATAACTCTGACAAGCTCTGGCAACCCCCCCCCGGGCCCTCCACACATGGTGCCCTTCAAGGCCAGGCCTAAAGCACAGACCTGGGACCCAGCTGAAGAGGCCAACTTCTGATGGCATTTCAGCAGGTCAGAGTGCCCACTCCCAGACTGGAGGTTCCTTCCATATCCAGGCCCTTTTCCCCAGTTTCCTCTCTGGTCACTTACTCATACTCTAAGCCCTAGATTACACACCACCTGTCCTAGGATTTGCACAGGCTGTGTTCCTTCTTCCTGGAATGCCCTGCCTGTGAGTCCAACTCCTATCCATCCTTCAAAACCCCAATCAGCTCTGCCTCCTCTGAGAAGTCCTCCCTAAGCACCATGCTGCCACCTTCTGCTTCCTTAGCTGTTCTCCAACCATTCATTCTACAAATATTTACTGAGCATCTGCCCTGCTGCAGGCACAGTGCAAGGTGCTGGCGAGGCAAAGGCCAGACCAAGCTCCATCAGGTCAGGGTACAGGTCTGCTTTACCCCATGAGCCTCTGCCAGGAGGGCAGACAGGGCAGGGGTGGGTGAGCAGAGAGGGTTCTCCAGGGAGTGACGTCAGCCCAGCCAGAGATTTGGAAAGGTGAGGATATGAGAAGTAGTACAAACTCTACAGTCCAGGCCCCTGCCAAGTTGTGGGGAGCAGCTCCCCAATGCCCTTGGCAAAGCAGCACAAACTACTACCAAATGAACGTAAGACATGCTATGCACCTCTGTGCCAAGGGGCTGTGCTGGCTGTGGGCTCCTCAGGAAATCAAAGAGGCGGGGAAGAGATGAACCCCAAGCAGGAGGCAGCCCTGCCTCCTCCACCAGGAGATGTGGGCTTTCAACAGTGGCGGGAGGAGGAGACAAGGGTGCCCTCCCTCTGATGTCCTTACCCTGTGGACCCCTCCTCTGGGGGCGGAAGGTATTAAGGGCACACTCTGGAAAGCCACAGCCCGCAGAAGCCCCAGGCAGGAGAGGGATGGCTGCGGCCTGCCCAGGGAGGGGAGAGGCTGGAGTGGAGCCAGGCTGGCAGGGAAACATCTTGAGAGGCAGGAGGGAGGAAGGGAGGAGGAATGAGAAAGGAGGAAAGAGCCAGACATGCAAACACCTCCGCCTCCTCTTTCCAACCAAAACAGAATCCCCAGCAGACTGAGACCTGTGGGGAAGGAGACAAGGAACGAAGCCGGGGCCTCAGAGGGGCGGGTGGCTGGGGAGGCACCCAGGGGCCGGAGCCTCTGGTAGTTCAGCAGCCCTGCCAGGCACGGGCAGGGGCAGGGGAAGACCCCTCCATCACCAGAGCCCACCCAGCTCTGTGCCGCAGGAGCTGAGGCTCAGGGAAGAAGGGGATGGGGACTCGATCTGGTTATTCCTACTGCTCCTTCAAGGCCCACTCAGGTACCAACTTTTCCCAAAGCCCCTGGGCTCCAACCCACCCCCCTGGGCTGGGCTGGGCTCCAACCCCAGACAGAACACAAACTCAGAAAGTGCTGTGCTGCAAAACTGATCTGATGGGCGAGTCCAGGCCCAGTCCTTAGAAGGCCCACAGCCTGGTGGGAAACCCAGGGAATTCAAAGGAGGGAACAGTCCCAGGCAGGGGGGCGGCTCTGGACTCCCAGACAACTGGGACCTGGCCAGCACCTGGGGCCAGTCCACAGAACCTAAGGGGGGTCTTTTCCTCTAACAGGACACATGGCTGGGATGGAGTCAGGACGGAGGAAGAGGGAGCATCATCTCTAACACACAGAACCCACGACGCACATGCACACACACACGCACACACACACACACACACACACACACACACACACACACACGCTCAGTGCCAAGAGCTGAGGGGTTTCCAGGGACCCGGGCTCTGGGCCTACGACAAATCAATCCCCTGATGTCTCCAGGGCTCTCCACTCCCTCACCTGTGCCACGGGGGCTCCTGTCCCCCACCCCTTCCTCCCAGGGAAGGATAGACCTCCAAGTAGGTGAGAACTGAGGCCTCTGGTATGGCTTCAGCATGTAGGAGAGAACCTCACCCCCACCCCACCCCACTCCCTCCCTGCTGGCACCCTCCTTCCTCAGGCCTCCACCGGTGGTACAGAGCCTGGGAGACAGAGGCTGCAGACAGAAGAGGAGGCGCCCTGGAGCCCGCGGGGAGAGTGGCCCCAGAGCAGATCCACCTTCCGTCTGGGGGCCCTTCTCGCCTTCCTCTCTCTCTGCTGGAGGAAAGCCCTGCCTCCCCACACATCCTCGCCAGCACTGCGATGACCTGCGTCTGGGTTTCCCCTCATCTGACTGACTCTAAGCTGCTGGAAGGCAGGGGTTTTCTTTCATTCGTGGTTTTTTTTTTTTTTTTTGGCCACACTGAACAGCATGTGGGGTCTTAGGTCCCTAACCAGTGACTGAACCAGAGGCCCCTGCACTGGAAGAAGGAATCTTAACCACTGGAGCACCAGGGCAGTCCCTTATTCACTTTTTATCACAGCGAACTAATCCACCTCAGTGGAAACCTTCACTCACTAGAGGATATCAGTCAAATGACTCCCCGTCCCTCAGCCTATTTCCTCTTCTAAAAAGAGGGGACAACAATAGGGCTTATCCCATAGGACTGTTTGAGGAATAAGTGTGCTTAGCGCCTGCTGCCCAGTAATACATCTTTTGTTGGTGCTGTTAGGTCGCTCAGTCGTGTCTGGCTCTTTTGTAATCCCACGGACTGCAGCCCACCAGGCTCCTCTTCCCTGGGATTTCCCAGACAAGAATACTGGAATGGGCTGCCATTTCCTTCTCCAGGGGATCTTCCCCACCCAGTGACTGAACCAACCCCCATCTCCTATACTACAGGTGAATTCTTTACCACTGAGCCACCAGGGAAGCCCTAACACATCAGCTCTCATTATTAATAATCATAATCAACAGATATTCATCGAATCCCTGTTCTCTGTCAGACGCTACTGGCCACAGTGACTAGGGCAGATCCAGGCAACAGCCTCCGCCTGTATGAAGTTTCCCTTCCATGGGAAAGGCAGTGGGGCCTTGTGTTGCCCAACTCTGGGAGGGTGCATGGCACAGACCGTAGTACCTACGGCATCCCCTGTACTTGTGCAACACAACAGCCCAGCAAGAAAGACAGCAAACAAGGGAGCCAATAGGACACAGTGACTCTCGGGCTGCATGCTGTCAGGGGAGGGCTCCACCAGCGCAGGACGCAGGACCCATCAGCCCGAGAAAGCCAAGGCTTCCCGAGCAAGTGGCAGGTGAGTTAGGAGCTGAAAAAGCAGCAGTGATGTAATGCTGAAGGGGGCCAGAGTGGGATGCTGCGCTGAAGCAAAATGAAACAAAACCTTCAGTGGGAAGGCTCTGGGGGAGGAAGGCGCTGAGGGAGACTGGTAGGTGAGGCCAGCAGGGGCAGGGCAGCAGGTGGCCTTGGTCAGGAGGCGGATTTCACTGTCGTAGTGATCAGACAGCGGCAGGGTTTCAGTGAGGAACAGGCCTGCTGCGGCTGTACTTTAATGGGCTTGCTTTGGCCACTGGCTGGAGACTGGAGGGCAGAGAGGCCATAACACACACAGGGAGACTAGTAAAGGGGCGGAATTAATAAGGAGGCTGCCCCAGGTTCAGGTCCCGGATCTGCCGCTATTTGCTAGAAGAGAGATCACAACAGCACCTGCTTCCTTGGGTTGCTGTGAGGATTATGTTTAATATACCTTTTGGCCATGCAGTACATAAGATCTTAGTTCCATAACCGGGGACTGAACGGTTCCCTGCCTTGGAAAGAGGCATCATAACCACTGGAGCACCAAGGAAGTCCCTGTTGTGAGGATGACACAGGCCATTTCCTGTGTGTGAAGAGCTTTGGACAATACCTGGCTCATGGAGAGTGCGGTAGTTGGTATTATTCATCTATAGTTGATATTATTCATCCAGGTGAATTGACAGTTGATATTATTCATCCAGGTGAGAAATGAAGGTGGCCTAGTTTAGAGAGGCAGCCGTGAGAGAGAAAGAGTGGGACAAGGCCAGACGCCAGGGAGAAGACACCAGGCCTCGCGGGAAGCACCCAGCGGCCACAGCCCCATGCCAGCCGCAACCACAGGAGAGGCCCTGAGCTAGAACTGGCCAGCTGAACTCTCCCCATCTTCGTGACCCGTGGAAACCGGGAGATACAGAGATGAATACTGTTGCTTGAGCTACTGAGTTATCGGGTGATTGGTTATGTAGCTCAAGATAAACGGGAACATCTCATGTTGAGAGTTACCTAGAGGGAAACTCCTTTTCCCCAGAGGGAAGAAGGTGGCACTTAGGGGCAGGAAAGGAAGAGGTGGTGGCGTGAGCCTGGGACCGCCAAGGCCTCCAGCATTCTGCCCTCCAGAAGTGGTCGGATGACTTTAAAGCTGATCATTCCAACATTATTTACCATAGCAAAAACCCGGAAATAACGTAAACACCAAATAAGGCAATGGTTCAATAAACTGCTGAGCACTCACACAAGGAACTCTTATGTGTCATTAACAAACACGGATATTAGGGTAAGTTAATGACACAGGAAATGCTGAAGGAAAAAAGCAGTAACCCAAATGTCATACACAGCTTAAGCACAACTGTGTCTGAACACAGGTACCTGCATCCACACAAGGAAACACACGTAATAGCAAGGAACCAAAGACCAAAAAAAATTGCTTCGTAAAGTTCTAAGTCACAAGATTATGAATGATTGCTATCTTCTTGTCCAAATGTGAAGCATTTTGTGTTTTTAAAATAATTCCTGAACGATAAATGTCAGCTCTTTTAAGTGACCCCTCAAAATGCTGGTCACTCCCGTCTCTAGGATGGCAGCCTAGTGAGGCTGGTGAGGGTAAGCACTGTCACCTGCTTTGGTAATGCTGGTGTCCCAGTGTTAGAACAGTGCCAGGGACGTGGCAGGCACTCAGCCAGCATTTGCTGAATGAGGGAGTGAATGAATGGCACATATCAGAGGCAAGGCGTCCCTGTGAGTACAAAGCAGTCTCTCTCATCAGCCCTCAGGCAGGAACCAGGTCCCACCCCACTCTGTCCCCAGGGTTCAGCACAGGGCCTGGCACAGAGCAAAGACCGATGAATGAACGAAGGGCTGAATAAAATGAATGCTCTGGCAAAGAAACCCTCCCTGATCACAGTGTGCCGAGCTCTGCAGGGCCGGGAACTGTGTCTGTGAGAATGAGATGCCTGTGTCTGTGAGAAAGAGGGGAATACGAATACATCGGGGCTTCCCAAGACCCAGAGAGCCTGGCTTGGCCTGACTCTGCCCCTCCCCTCCTCTCCTTATTCAGCTGCCTGCTTGGTACCTCCTTTCACCACCAGGGGGGCAGTTCTGGAAGGCCCGACTCAAGACACTCAAGACATAGCTTTGTTTTTAAAAGGAAACTGAGATAGCAAGCTCCTTCCTGGAAGGACTTTTCTGCCCTTCTGCCCTGAGACAACCTCAGTGACAAGCATCTGGGAAGGGAAACCAACGGTGGAGACCGAGCTGGGATGGGGGGCAGAGGGCAGGTGGCTGGAGAGCCAGGGATGGCGGGGGATCCAGATGTTGGAGGATGAGAAGGGGGAACAAGCACTCAGCAAGATTTTGCTGGGGGTTAATGGGAGTCCAAGTGGCCAGGTGATTGTGTGTGTGTGTGTGTGTGTGTGTGTGTGTGTGTGTGTGTTGGTTGTCCCAGTGAGGAGGTAGGGCATATGACCGTGCAGAGGTGATAGACTGTGGATGGCAACAGAAGAGGTGCCCACAGGGTGGCAGCGAGAATCAGATGGTTTGAGTCTAGGAGAGCTGTGGTCAGACTCTGCCTGAGTGATACTGGGGGTGGGGAATACTGATGGGGGCTGGTCATACCCAAAAGCAGGCAGGAGCCCAGTCCTTGAAGGCTGGAGCTCAGGAAGGACCACCTGTCCCCCCAACTCCCTGCCAACCCCTACTGCCCCAGAGGCCAGCCCAAAAAGAGACTGCCTACTTTTTATAAATTAAATCTCAGCAGATGTGACACCTTAGGTCCATCCCAAACACAGGCTGGTGAACTATGTGACTCAGAGGTCTGGAGGCCACAAGAGGCTGAGAGGAATCCCAGGGCACGGCCAGCCTGCCCTCCTCCTTGACAGGTAGAGAAACTGAGGCCCCGGCAAGCCCTCCCTCCAAGTCCAAGGTGCGAGCCCCCAAGCCCAGGGGGAGTTTTCAGGAGGAGACCTATCTGATCCCAGGGGATACAGTGCCTGCTCAGGCAGCTCCGGAGAAGCGGGAAGTGATGAACAATTTTCATTAACAGCTGAAGCTGCAGGCGCGGCCGGACGTGAAGGAGCTCCTGAGAGCCGACCCTGAGTCATGCTCACAGCTGTGTCCCCAGAATGCAGCCCAGGGGCCTGGCTCAGCAGGGGTGCTCAGTAAATGAACAAATAAATAAAAATGTGAATGAGCCATAATAAACGTGGCTAACACTTATGCAGATCTTACTTTGTGCCAAGCACTACTCTAAGCACTTCACAAATATTAACTAGTTTAATCCTCAAGAAAACTGTTAAGCTTTCCATCATAAAAGATTTCAGTTCAGTTCAGTGGCTCAGTCATGTCCGACTCTTTGCGACCCCATGGACTGCAGCACACCAGGATTCCCTGTCCATCACCAATTCCCAAAGCTTGCTCAAACTCATGTCCATCAAGTCGGTGATGCCATCCAACCATCTCATCCTCTGTCGTCCCCTTCTCTTCCTGCTTCAGTCCTTCCCAGCATCAGGGTCTTTTGCAGTGAGTCAGTTCCTCTCATCAAATGGCCAAAGTATTGGAGCTTCAGCTTCAGCATCAGTCCTTCCAATGAAGAGAATATTCAGGACTGATCATAAAAGATTTAGATTGCCATAATAAAAACTTAATGATTCCCATTTTCCAGATAGGGGAGACTGAAAAAAAGAGGGGTTGAATAACCCACCCAAGGACACATCTTTGTCCCCAACCATTCTTACTCCGGAACCTTTGGTCCTAATCAGGCTCCCAAAGTGCCGCCCACTGGACACCTTTCCCTTGTCACACCCCTCCCTCTGCCCATCCTTTCTCTGGCAGCCTCACCCCTGAACACCCGTATCTCATCTCCAGGGCCTTCTCCTCACAATGCTATTTTTATTATTAGCAATTAAAACAATAATTTATTGAGGTGGAATTCACATAACAAAATTTACCAGCTTGCAGTCAACAATTAGCAGTATTTACTGCCGTCACAATGCTCTGCAGAACTACCACCTCTACTCCAGATCCAAAACATTTTCAGCACTCCACACTAAAATCTGTCACTCCCAAGTGGTTTCTTCTCCCCGCCACCCCTCCTCCCAGGCCCCAGCAGCCACCAATGTCAGCTTTCTGGGTCTATGGACGTATCTATTCTGGACGTTTCCTGTAAATGAAATCGCACAGTACGTGACCTTTGTGTCTGGCTTCTTTCACATAACACAACGTTTCTAAGGTTCATGTTGCAGCACGCATCAGCACTTCATTCCTTTTTTTGACTGCATGATGCTCCGTGGGATAGACAGACCTTGATTTGTTTACCCACGCATACACTGATGAACATTAGGGCCACTGGTTTCCACTTTTTGTCCACTGTGAATAGTCACTCGCTGCCTTTTGAGCCTCACCACAGCCCTGAGGGTGAGGACTATCGTTTCACCTCAGTTCCCAGAAGGTCCATTCCTGGGAGAGATAGTGCTGTGGACTGAAGCCCCCTGCCTCCCAGACTACAGACAAAGTATTGGAGCTTCAGCTTCAGCATCAGTCCTTCCAATGAAGAGAATATTCAGGACTGATCATAAAAGATTTAGATTGCCATAATAAAAACTTAATGATTCCCATTTTCCAGATAGGGGAGACTGAAAAAAAGAGGGGTTGAATAACCCACCCAAGGACACATCTTTGTCCCCAACCATTCTTACTCCGGAACCTTTGGTCCTAATCAGGCTCCCAAAGTGCCGCCCACTGGACACCTTTCCCTTGTCAACCCCTCCCTCTGCCCATCCTTTCTCTGGCAGCCTCACCCCTGAACACCCGTATCTCATCTCCAGGGCCTTCTCCTCACAATGCTATTTTTATTATTAGCAATTAAAACAATAATTTATTGAGGTGGAATTCACATAACAAAATTTACCAGCTTGCAGTCAACAATTAGCAGTATTTACTGCCGTCACAATGCTCTGCAGAACTACCACCTCTACTCCAGATCCAAAACATTTTCAGCACTCCACACTAAAATCTGTCACTCCCAAGTGGTTTCTTCTCCCCGCCACCCCTCCTCCCAGGCCCCAGCAGCCACCAATGTCAGCTTTCTGGGTCTATGGACGTATCTATTCTGGACGTTTCCTGTAAATGAAATCGCACAGTACGTGACCTTTGTGTCTGGCTTCTTTCACATAACACAACGTTTCTAAGGTTCATGTTGCAGCACGCATCAGCACTTCATTCCTTTTTTTGACTGCATGATGCTCCGTGGGATAGACAGACCTTGATTTGTTTACCCACGCATACACTGATGAACATTAGGGCCACTGGTTTCCACTTTTTGTCCACTGTGAATAGTCACTCGCTGCCTTTTGAGCCTCACCACAGCCCTGAGGGTGAGGACTATCGTTTCACCTCAGTTCCCAGAAGGTCCATTCCTGGGAGAGATAGTGCTGTGGACTGAAGCCCCCTGCCTCCCAGACTACAGTGTCCTTCCTACATGTCCCATCAGCCGGTCACTTCTCCCCCAGGTCACACGTTTCCTGGGCATCAGTTACCACACACCAGGCTCTGGGCCAGGATCGGGCAACATGCAATGGATGGCTCAGCCTGGGCCCCAGTCTCCACTGTGACCTGAAGCCAAGCGGTTCCAGGATCCAGGCACACTATATCCCAAACTACCTTTTCCTCCCTGGTCTCAGCTCTCCTTTCTGCAAAGACAGAAGATGGCCCCCAGCAGAAGGCTCCAGAGAGCTACATGGTGGGGCTGTGGAGGGGAGCAGGAACTGCTGGGCTGGAAGAGGAAGTAAAGTTGCTCAGTCATGTCCGACTCTTTGGGACCCTTTGGACCACCAAGCTCCTCCGTCCGTGGGATTTTGCAGGCAAGAATACTGGAGTGGGTTGCCATTTAAAGGGGCCTTTAGAAAACACAGAACTCATAGTCCCTCCGTGGGGCAGGGCCGGGGGATCAGGAGAGCAAGGAGGGTTTCCCTTGCCAGTCAGCCATTTCCTCTCAGACATAAAGGAGGGACCTTGCTATTCCTGGAGATAAACCTTTTCTGAGGTTTCTCAGCCCAAAGGCAGGGGGCCAAGGTTCTGGGATTCCACATTCCAGGTTGGGATAAGGAGGCTGACCTTAGAGGCTACTTCCATTGGAGCCATCTCTTGGCATAAGATGAGGTGGTTATGACCACTAGAGACTCAGGGAGGCCGCCCCTTTCCTAGCCCTCCAAGAAACCTCCTTCAGCCAAAGCTGGTCTGTTAATGGGACATCCTGAGGGAGTTTCCAGCATTCACTGGGGGCCAACAGTCTCAGGCCAGTCACTAAGAGTCACCACCGCCTCCTCACACCCCCTTCTCGCGCGACAGGGGCCGACACATACACGATGAATGAATGACCAAAAGATCAAATGAATATTCATTCGCTCAGTGATTTCCCACTGTTTGTCCTCTTGTCTGTAGCCTATTGCTCAACACAGCTGCTATGGGAACTCTCAGATCCTGCCCCTCCTGCACGCTGTGTGTCCTTGATCAAATTCCTTAATTTACATGAACCTCAATTTCTTCCATATTTCTTCATCTGCAAACAGGGACTCTACTTGTGGGATATAGAGGAAGATTAAAAGAGAAGGCAGATGCCCAGCACCTCAAAGGCTAAGGTGAGGGCCCAGGAAAAGCTGCTGAAGGAAAGTTGTTTCTCTTTAGCCCCACCCCTCACCCCATCCCAGCCCTCCCAACCCTAATCCTCTAACCATTCTCTGCTCCTGAGGCTGGAAAAAGGAGCCTAGCCCCTGGGCCGGCCCCTGGCTGGATGTAAATGTTTATGCAAGCCCAGCCTCCCAGGGACAAGTTATTTGCTCGGCTAGTAATTAATTGCAGAAGGCTCAGTTGGGTAATAAACTCTACTGGGGAAACATAAACAGTTTGCGCAGAGCTCCAAATCCATTGTGAGACTAGTGCAGAGGGTCTGTGAGGAATGGAATGTTCTCCCCAGTCTCCTCCCAGCCAGAGGCAGTGAGGTCACTGAAGGTCAGAAATGGGAGGACCCTTGGAGATCATTTTAAAAACAGGAACTGATGTGATGGAGTCCTTCCCTTGCTCCAGGCCCAGCTGATCTCTTGATTATCTGGGACCACCATTATGCTTCACGTTAGAGATGAGGAAATTGAAGCTGAAAGAAGCAGGAAGACTTGCCCCAGCTGAAAAGGGGTTGGGCTGGGAGGGATACCAAGCCTGAGCTCAGAGAAGGGAAAGAAAAGGACAGCCAACAAAAATGTATGCATGTCCCCTGTGCCAGGCACTGGGACCTGGGGACACAGCTCCTGTGGCCCCTTGCATTCCAATGGGGAGAGATGGAGCCTAAAGGCTGACCAAAGACTGGTTTGATTACATGAGTGCTAAGTGCTTGAGAGAAAAGAAGACAAAGCCGCCAGCACAGAGGAGTCCAGCAAGTTACAAGCAGCCACTCAAGCTCTGCAGAGCAGATTCCACACAGTAGGCCTCTGCAGGAGCACACAGTGGATGTGCACTGAGTTTCCGGCTAAAACTTAGTCCTCTTTTCTTGTGGCCAGTGCAGCTTCTTGCCAACCAATTCAAAATGCATTGAGGGTGCTGTGCCAGGACTGGAGCATAAAGGTGGATGAACTAAACACAATAGATGCCCCCAGGAAGTTCACAGCCCAACTGAGGGCACTCTCAAAAGGGTAAAGGATGGAGTGCAAGACAGGATGAGGTTCACGGGGCAGAAGAGAGGGACAATCAGCATTTACTGAGCACCTACTGTGTGCCAGGCACTGTGCTTAGCCTTCATTATCTCATTTAGGCCTTACAGCAACCCTGGGGTGTTAGGGAGGATATTATCACCTCCATTTGGGCAGAGGGCAGAGGAAGCATTATGGCTTGCCTCTTGCGGGATCTTAGTTCCTCGACCAGGGATCAAACCTGGCCCCTGGTAATGAAAGTGCCAAGCCCCAACCAGCGGACTGTGATGAAATTCCCTTATCAACCGTATTTTAAAGATGATAAAACTGAGGTTCATAAAAATCATACATAACTGTCTCAAGGTCACAGACATAACAAGCGGTAAGGGTGGGATCTGAAAGCTGGCCTGACATCAAAACCCATGTTCTTTCCTTATAGCTCCTGCCTGAGCTCCTCCTTCCCCTAATCCCTGAAAGGGGCACTGAGGTTGGAAGGTGGAAGGGACAGGATGCAACCACCACTCAACCACCTTTCCCCAAATCTGCAGGGGGGAGCAACGCACCTTGCTGGCCAACCTTCCTTTCTGAGCAGGAAAGGTCAGCTCAGCCCGCACAGGCAGCTTTTCTCAGGCACAAACTCAGCTAGGCTCCTCCCCACCACCAACCACCTCCCCTGCACCAGTGGGAAAGGACAGTCCAGACTTCCACCCTATCCTCCCACATAAAAGGGCCACTCAGTTGACAAAGAGAGCTGAACTTCACAGCTTATAAACCCTTTACCCCATCTTAGCTCATCTAACCACCACCCCCTGCCCGCACAGCCTGTATCCCCAGAGCCCAGCCCCAACTAGCAATGCTATCCCAACAGAAGAGGTGGGCTCCCTGCATCATGTCCATCCAGCTTCTGCCAACATTTACTGTGCTCCCATGACAACCCTTCTGCAGCCTTTTCTGCTAAGAGCTATGCCCATTTCACAGATGAGTAAGGTTGAGGGCAGAGACACCTTTCCAGTCTGTTACTGACAGCAAGCAAGAGCTATGAGTTTGTTGTTGTTGTTCAGTTGCGAAGTCACATCTGACTCTCCGCAAAGCCTGGGTGGACTGCAGTACTCCAGGCTCCTCTGTCCTCCACTGTCTCCCAGAGTTTGCTCAAATTCATGTCCATTGAGTCACTGATGCTATCTAACCATCTCATCCTCTGCTGCCCCCTTCTCCTTCTCCTATGAGCTTGGCCTGGCCCAGAACTGACTCTCCCAGATGTTTTTCAGGTCCTGCCTCAGCAGAGAGGGTTTTAAGTGATGACCAGGTCCACAGTGGGATGAGAACTCCCTGAGGATGTGCAGCGACGTGATGCCAACCTCCTGGCACAAAGGACTCCTGGTCAGAGCAAGGGCAGATCCAGGCTTGAAAGGGACTGAAGCTCATGTAGTTTGGAAGCTCTCTTATAAAAAACAAAAATATCTTCTTCCTTTTGCACATTTCTCAAGCCCTCTGAGCCCGTGGACACATTGCTGGGCCTTGGAAACAGCCCTGGAGTGTGAAGGCCTGAAGTTGAAGCGGCACCAGCCTCATGGTGAATCCGCCTCTGGGCTGGAGGAAGGGCCCAGAGGCGATCTGAGCACAACCCGCCTTCACAAAGGCCCTGCCTCCAGCCCAACAGACAGACGAGGCTCCGGAACATTCCTTCTTCTTGTCCCGCGTCCTGGTGCTACTAAACCCTGCTGTGTCTGTCTAGCCATCTCTCTCCTGCCATGGTTCAGAAGGAGCAGAGCTACCCGGGCACAGGGCCTGGCACAGGGTTTGTGTGGTCACACGGACAGCAGTGCCAAGGCACACCCCAGAGGGCCCCTCTACGCCTGGTGGGCAGGGCCTGCCTCCACCTGCAGCTGGAACCCCAGGGCCGGCAGGAGCAGCTCTTCTGAGACCCCCTCCTCCCCAAATACTTAAAGGCTATGACATGGCTGACAAGTGTTCCCACCTCCTGCATCCCACTGGGCCCACACGGCAGTCCTGCAAGTTACAAAACAAGTTTTATTGTCCCCATTTATAGACGTGGACAACCAACACCACCAGTTATGTACATACTGGGCTTCCCAGGTGGCGCTAGAGGTTAAGAACCCACCTGCCAGTGCAGGAGACACAAGGGACACGAGTTTGACCCCTGGGTCAGGAAGATTCCATGGAGGAGGGCGTGGCAACCCACTCCAGTATTCTTGCCTGGAGAATTCCATGGACAGAGGAGCCTGGAGGGCTACAGTCCATACGGTCGCAGTGAGTCAGACACAACTGAAGCATCTAAGCACAGTGTAGCACACGCGCATAGCAGTGTCAGGCACACGTGCATAGTAGTGTCAGGCACACGTGCATAGTAGTGTCAGACACACCACAGAGACTTCCACAAGTGACATCCCTCCAACGCCCTGGCAGGAGGGGCTGCCTCCCCAAGGAACAGGTGGGGAAGCGGAGGCCCCACTCTCTCTGGGCCTGAGCTGGCGAATGGGGCCGCAGCCCTGCTCTCCCATCTCCGGGCCAAGGCCTCCACTTCATCTGGAGTGGACATTTCAGAAGGCAGTGGGCAGACTGGCCAAACAGGGCAGGCGGAGGAGCCAAGGCCTCCTGCTTCAAAGGCAAAGAGGAACTAGGCGCTCATGACAGACCCGCCGAGTGAAAGGGGGCCTCGATGACTGCCTTCTCCCTGGATGAGTCTGACGAAGAGCACACGGGCCTTGGAAGCCGGAAACCCACTTGAAAGCAACAGCTGCAGACTCAAGGCCTCTGTGTTCCCTGCAGAGCAGTAGAGGGCCCTGTGCCCGCCTCCCTCCTTCTACCTGCTGGGCCTTCTAGACCCTTCACAAGATCACTTCTCATGCCACAAGCCAGCCACTTAATGCAGCCTTTTGCTCTCCAAGTCCTGACTCTGTCCCTCATGATTTATTCATCCATATATCCATATTCTTGGAGAAGGCAATGGCATCCCACTCCAGTACACTTGCTTGGAAAATCCCATGGACGGAGGAGCCTGGTGGGCTGCAGTCTGTGGGGTCGGGAAGAGTCGGACTTGGCTGAGCGACTTCACTTTCACTTTTCACTTTCATGCATTGGAGAAGGAAATGGCAACCCACTCCAGTGTTCTTGTTTGGAGAATCCCAGGGACGGGGGAGCCTGGTGGGCTGCCGTCTATGGGGTCGCACAGAGTTGGACACGACTGAAGCGACTTAGCAGCAGCATATCCATATTCTACAAACCCTTATGGAGACCATGGTATAGGGCGACCAACTAATGGTCTCCATTCACCCAGGAGTGAGTTTCCCCTGGATGTGGGACTGAGACAGACCAGGAACACTGGGATAGTTGATCACTCTACTGTACTGTGTGCCTGGCCCTGTGCTGGGCAGAGAGGACACACTGGACACACTGCCCACCCTCAGGAAGCCTGCAGTCTGAGAGCAGTGCTCACTCCCCGACGGACCACTGTCAAAGGCACTTGTGCAGCCCCTCATACACATTACAAAGTGCAACCTTACCGGGAGTGTGTTATTACCTCCATGGTGTGCACAGGAAGGGCTTCCCTGCTGGCTCAGCAGTAAAGAATATGCCTGCAGGGTAGGAGACCCAGGAGACACGGGTTTGATCCCTGGGTCAGCAAGATCCCCTGGAGAACAGCATGGCAACCCACTCCAGTATTCTTGTCTAGAGAATCCCATGGACAGCAGAGCCTGGAAGGCTACAGTCCATGCGGTTGCAAAGTCAGACACAACTAAGGCAACTTCGCACACACGCATGCAGAGGAAAACTAAGGTTTGGAAAAATGATGTGACCAGTCCTCAAGTCCTGGAGCTATAAGTGACATGCCAAGACTTGGACTCCAACAAGACAGATTAAGGGAAGGACAGGCTCCAGCATGAACATTAAGACGGAAAAATACAAAGACATGTTTTATTTAATCAGTTTTTGTAGCCCTAGTGTTTGGCATCTCCTCAAGGTTCAGAAAATGTGTATGGAAGGAAGGGAGGAAGGAGGTATATTCCTATTTAATCATCTCTGGGCTAGGAGATCTCAACCCTTAGCAGAAAATGTATGCATTTCCCTTTCGACAGTTTCAGCTGTTTGCTTTCAATCAGGCTCAGGAGGGAAGTGAGAAGAAGGAAAGAGTGCTTCTCCTTCAGGTCAGCAGCCCAGGGTTCACTTCCTCCAGAAATTTTCCTTGACTCACTCCTTACCCAATACCCAATTTTGGCCCCCATTTCTTTGAGTATAACAGCTGTGTGTGTGTGTGTGTGTGTGTGTGTGTGTGTGTGTCTGTTAGTGTTGCTTGTACTCCATTTCAATGCACTTCTGCAAACCCAGACCTTACCCAGGTTGGCCTCACTCGCATCAGGAACTGGAGGTCCACTAGGTACCAGACGCATGCCTGCCCTCTAGCACTGGAAATTGACATGACAGTAGCCAATTACAACACAACGCTCTGTCTTGGAAACCTATAAGGCTCCAAGGGAGCACGGAGGAGCGCACTGACTCTGCCTGGGCAGTGAACACAGAGCCAAGGGAAGGTGTCATGTCCAAGCACACAGTAGGTACTCAGTGCAGCTCAACTGCATTGCATTTAGCTGAACTGCACTGAGCTCAGGTTCAACCCTAAAATACAAGGGCAATTTCACCAAGCAAGAGAGGAATGCATTTCAAACAAAGAGACTGGCTTGAGCAGACACATACGTGTAGAAAGTACAAAGGCTGTGGAGGAAGATCCAAAAAAGTCAGTGTAGCCAGAATGCTAGCTGTGTGGTGGGGATAATCAGGATAGGAGCCTAAGAGGGACAGGCCTCCAGTGCCACTGGAAGAATACGACCTTCTCGCAGGAAACAGAGGAAACAGATCAGTGTTCTCTTTGGCCATGCCTCGCAGCATGCAGGATCTTCCCTGACTGAGATCAAACCTGAGCCCCCTGCCTTGGGAGTGTGGAAATTTTAACCACTGAACCACCATGAAAGTCTCTGATGGTTTTTAAGCTGGGAAGGACAGGGTCAGATGCGAATTCCAAAATGAGAGGAGGGTTTGAGGGGTTTAGACCAAGCAGAAGACCACTGCAATAGTCCATGCCAGATGTGGGGGTTGGATAGAGCTGGTGGCTGTGCAATGGGGAGAAGAAAAGCACTTTGGTGATGGAACCATGTATCTATCCATCACCATCAGGCTGAGTGCCCCGAGGGTCAGGAGAGGGTTTCTCTTCTCCATGGAGTTCGGAACCTTCCCCACCACCGCCCCACCTCTACAATCCGATGAAAACTCATCTGTGCCAGGGCTCAGTTTAGGACTGGGTCTTGGCTCTTTGTTCGAAAGTTCTACTAAAAAACTTTATTATTATTTTTTTTGGCAAAGTTGACTCTGCAAAGTTGTGAGCATCAGAGATGGCTGAAATGTTTCAGGTATGCATAGCAACTGATCTGAACTGAGGGAGTCACTGCTGCCAAAGTGAACACTCTAAATAATATGAGAAATGAATATGTGCATATTAACCATTCCATTATGCCGCTGTGATCATCTCTGTCATTTCTAGGATATTAAAATCTGTTTCAAAAAAAGAAAGTTCTCCTTACCGAGTTTAAAAATGCTTCCAGGTTTCTTCCACTGCCCTGGAGCTATAGAGACCCATAATAAAATCAACCTCCTAATGTGCTGGGAGCTTTCATTATCATAGATACAGAAAGGATGGAAACTTTATGCCCAGAGGCGGAAAAACTCAGCACACAGACACAAAACTACTGATATGGAGGGAAGGTGAGAACCCCAAGAGCTTCCTCCCTCTACCACGCCACTACATGGCCTCCGTGTTCCCAGATACGGCCCTTGGAACTGCAGACATGTGCCCCATCCCCACTCTATGACCCTCCAAGGGTAGAGGTGTTTCTCATAAGACATGGTTTCTCTGCTCTTTCATGTCCGTTTCTCCTCTGGGAACAGTCATCAGACCTCTGCAGGGTCTTCTCGGTGAAGCCTTTGCCCCCGCAACCCCCGCCCACCCCAGAGGAGACCCAGGCAGCCTCTGGTTTCCATGGAGGGCTTGCTGAGCCTGCTGTCTCCTCTTACACCTGCCCCCATTTCTTCTGTTCGGACCCAAACACTCACTCCGATGTCACGTGGCAGAACTTTCATTTTTCACCCTAGATTTTGTGTCCTCCAGGGGTCCCCCCACACCCCTTACTGACAGCAGAGGAAGTGAGTGTCTGACTCGGGTGCCTGGCGCATAGGGGATGCTCAAGTATCTGATGAAGGAAGTCAGTCCCCACTGAGAACATTAGTCACAGGCACCGCCAAGACAAGCGTCGCTTCTGGTTCAAGTCAAACTCACCTTCCTAAGCTTGCTGCCACGACCTCCCCGCTTCTGCGGAGCTGCCTTTAACTCTTATCCCCCGGGCTTGCTCTGCCCCTGGTATAAATGAATTCCCATCATCCCACTTCTGACAGCATTCTGGTATGATCTCTTCCCTCTTCCCCAGTGATAAGAGCAGCATGAGGGTGGAGACCTGTCTGTTTCCTCCTCATCCCTCAAGGGCCCAGCCCAGGCCTGCAGTGTGGCAGGTACTCACAGAGGTGTTTGTCCACAGGAACCTCCTTGGGAGGGCAGGGGTGGGGGGTGGGGGCGCTGACCGGGAAGGGCATAAACCAACCATAAAAAGCTTAGCCCAGAGGAATCCCCATGCTTCCTGTCATGAGGTCCCTGACATCCCAGAACCCAGGACAGCCAGGCCCCAGTCTGTGAGAAAGGGCATAGTCTTAGCAGGGAGATGGGAGCAGAGCCGCCTCGTAAGTCAGCTGCCCACTGGGAGAGACACGCCACAGCGGGGCCAGGGGCGGAGTGGGTGGGCAGAAGGCTTCAGGAATATGCCTTGAGTGGAGGTCTGGGCCTGGCACCCAGTAAGTGCTGGGGAAATGTTTGTGGAACTGAGTTGAACAAACTGGAAAATGCTGATTATCCGTTCCTCTAGCTACAGAGAGGTCAGCTTCCCTCCAGGGCACTTTGCAGGCAAATTATCTCAGGACACGCCTGTTTCCTCTAATGAGGCTTCTCCCCTTAGCAGCTCTGCCCCCAGGAGCATGGGAAGGGGGGCAGTGCACAGAGCTGACCCGGTGCCTGCAGCAGGGCAGCGCACGCAGCTCTCCTCCCGAGATGGTGTGGGCAGCGCCTATCACCGCCCTCAGCAGGGGCACGGTCTCAGTGACCTCTTGGGCCCAGGAATCAAAGCAAAGCGGCAAAGCAGCAGCTCCCGAGGCCTCTCTGGGGAGAATGGAAGAAGGAAGCAGGGAGTCTGGCTGAGTTATGTAACCAGCTTCCTTGGAGTCAGAGGCCCTGGCTTGTCACAGCCCAGCACTGTGGGGAGGGGCATGGGGAGGCCGAGGCGGCTTTGGTCCCCTCCTTTGCTGCCTCTCCTCCAGACCTCCAAGGCAGGCACTGCCTTCCAAGTGCCCCGGCTTCAAGCAGGCACCTCCCGCTAGGGGTTGAGAACCAGGAAGGGCTGTTGTCTGAGTGTGTGAAACAGAGGTCTGCTGGCTTCCCTGGCAGAAAGTCAGGGCCTTGGCTCTACACCCGGCCCCTGGGGGTGGGGATAAAGGAGAGAAGACTGGGACCCTCCGTGACGCTCTCCCCTTCCCCCAGCTTCCTGACCCCCAAGCTCTCCCCACTTCCCTGTAGAGAATCCACCATAAGTGAGCGGCCAAAAGGGAGGGGGGCCCCCGTCTGCCCCAGCACCAACTGCTCCACCCTCCCCTCCCTTGGGCAATCTCACTTCCCTTTCCAGCCATCATCTGACCTTCTCCTCCTGCCCAGCACAGCCCCCCACCCCCGCACACCCAGCAGAGCACACAGTCCTGGGCAGGACAGGAAGGGGGAGGGGATGCAGGGGAGAGGAGGCAGAAAGAAGAGCTTGAGTCCACTGCCAGTGTTAAGAGTCACAGTGACTTTTATCAAATCCCTACCCTCTCTGCCCATAGCAACTACTTGCAGTAGAGGATATTATTATCTTCATTTCATAAATGAGAAAACTGACACCCAGAGAGTTTAAGACCCCACCAAAAGTCAGGGAGCAATACTGCTAGACAACAAAGCCAAGTTTCTGTCATTCTGAGATCCATACTCCAAACCTGTGGCTTTACTTTCAGAGAACCCCATTCCTACACTGTAAGGTGCTTCTTAGGAAATTTCTAGACTGTTGGAAAGGACACTGCACAACCTTAAACAGTCACTTGCTGAGGACACTAGTTTGGGAGCCACAGGACAGTCGGGAGGACAGGGCAGGGATGAGGGCACGACAGAGGCCGAGGACTTGCCCAATGCCATCTACGTCCTTCCCTCGTGATTAACCTACAGAGCCTCAGTCTCAGGCGGGGTCAGTCCCGAGCCACCACTTTCAGAAGACACGGCTGCGAGAGGCCAAGCTACTGGGCAGAAACACAGTCTGCTGTTGACGCCTCCTCCCCTGCAAGCTGTTGAACTGAATCAAAGGGTTCCAGGGACCTTCCAGGCCAACCCTTTCGCTGCTTGACACACAGAGAAACTGAGGTCCAAAGAGGAAAAGCAGTTCGTCCATGATGTCACAGCAACAGTGACCAAGTGGGATCCCTGCCTCTCAGACCAGATGGCTGCTCTGATTCATCTCATTCGAGTGCGGCCCCCAGATAGCACCCTCTCTCATCTGGCTGTCCCTCTCCCTGCCTGCCCCCCACCCTCTCTCCCCATTTCCTGCTTCTTTTCCCAGCTCGGCTCAGCAGGCCCCCTGTCTGAACTCTTCTTGCGTGGAGCATCCCTCTCCTTCCCACGGCTCTTCACCACCCCTCTTTCTCCCATCTGCTGGACCGAGAAGCAGTGTTCGGGTGGTTTAATTAGCTGATTATGACCGCAGCCTGCTGGATCCGGTGCCCAGAACTCTGTCCTCAGTAATTAGGTGGGTTCTGAGTACTTGCCCAGTGGGAAGCCGTGGGGGAGAACTGTGCTCTGCCAGCAGGCTGAGGGAGGGCTCTCCAGGTGCATAAAGAGCTCCTTGACCACCGCCGGGTCATCAGAAGCATCGTCCCCGCCTCACGTCAGGTCAACCACACTGGACATACTGTAGCCAGATTCAGATGTCCATCCTAAAGGGTGATGGACTACCCAGATCCAGGAGAGGCTCCATCAAAGTCTGAGGATGGGTGTGGTGAACAGAGCCCATACTCTCCAACGGGCCAGGAAGTGATGGCTGGGCACGTGTTGAGGAAGTAGAATTTGGACAAGCAGAGAGAAGAAAGGATAACATTCTCGATGGTGGAAGCAGCAGGAACAAAGGCACAGAGGTTGGAATGAGCCACCAACCCCCTCGCCAGGTTGCCTGAACACACATTCTCCTAGCAAAGGTAAAGCCGTCATCCTGTGCCTTCCGTCCTTCGGATTACAGAGAATAATTGAATGCCTGTGACTCTGGGCCTTCGTTAGACCTTTCAGAATCAGCAATGATGTCCTTCTGTCCTCACCCACCACACTGCCCTCCCCAAGTGTATCTTTTCTTGGTGGAACACCTACATTAGCCTCCTTCACTGAACAAATATTTACGGAGCTCCAAGTCTACACAGGTGCAAAGGGACAACAGACTCGGGCCAAATGCCCTTGGTCTCACACAAAGGACATCAAGAGTATGCAAATAACCAGAACCTACAAAGAGAAAGAGGCATGAATGCCAAAAGAAAGAGAGATAATTAATATACAGTTAAAAAAAAGTCACAAGGCACTTGGAGATCAGTGAGGGCTTCCTAAAGGAGGAGGTCATGAGTGATCCATGAGTGATCCAGGCTTTGAAGGACAGGAAGGGCATTGTGAACCAACCTCACTTGTGCCAGGGGAATATCTCCTAGCTGTACCTATTTTAACTCATTTAATCCTTAAGACAACCTATAAGCCAAACATCATTACTACCCCATTTTATAAGTGAGGGAGTTTCAGCAGAGAAGGGGTTAAATAGCCGCCAGAGGTTGCCAGGCTGGGAAGTGGCAAGCTGGCATCTGAAACCGGGAAATCTGGTTCTTCCTAGAGCCTAACCACTATGCTAATCAGCCTTTAATATATGCTAATCAGATCACAGAGGGGCTGTGGGCACCTGAGGAGGGCATGGCCTGGGCAGAGAAAATGAAATGTCCCAGGACCTGCCTGCCTGCCAGTTTCTGCAGGTGATTTGAGGGCCGGAAGGCTGCTGAGGCAACAACCTAGTCCCACAGGGAAGAACGCCACCCACAGCCATCTGGGCCCAGCTCCCCAGTGATCTCAGTCCCACTGCTGTGTGGCAGAGGCCTGAACTGCCCACTCCCCCATTTCTGTCCTCCAGAAGGAAGGTCACCCCCAAACCCACAACCAGCACACAGGAAACACTGACTTCAGGAGAAGAGCTTCATACCCTCTGGCTGATCTGACTTCCTTAGGGACACGTTTCAGAGAGGGTGAATGTCGTGCCCAAGGTCACACAGCACTGATAAAGCATTAGAGTGAATCTCTGACCCTCCTGGGACAGCACAGCCTAGCAGTCCACTCCCCACCCCTTCTGTGCTCCTCTGCCAAAAAGCATTCACGCCCACTGATTGTAATGGCTGGGAGAGAAGAGGGTGAGGCTGCAAAACGATGAGGATGACCAGTTTGGGGCCACAGACTCAGGGCCAGGGTGAAGGGAGCACCTGCCTTGTGTGGGGCCACATTTATTCACCTTCTGGGCCTCTGAGCACAGCTGGAGATAGGCTGGAGCCAGCATCACCACCGAACCTCTCAGACCTTGAGTAAGGAGTCCTGCCTCCTGCTGCCCTGACACGGACCCCAGCACCCCCACCCCACCCCTGCTCCAGATCCCTCTCCGGTTACAGGAGGACCCCCTGGCTATGGTCTCAGCCAGGCCAGACCCAGCCCCAGGCAGAGGAAAAGCAACTCCAGGGCTGTGGTGAATTCAATCACACAGAAGTCCAGGACCTGTCTGGTTTGATCCCTGGAGCCAGCCTCCTGGGGGCCTCATCTGGCACTGGGTCTCTTAGGAAGGAACAAGCAGTTCCTCTCAAGTGGGACTAAAGACGGGGCTAGGCCCAGGAAGGGGGCGGGGGGTGCGTCTCCAGAGAGATGGGCCTGCCAGGCCCCTTGGGAGGGAGGAGGGAGGGGGCTGGGATAACAGTGTCCTTTGTTCCCCTCTCTAAAGCAGCCGCCCTGTCTTGTCCCACCCCCTCTGTTCTATATCCCCCTACCAGGACTCAAGCCACCCTCAGGGTAGGACCCATCCTGCACACAGGAGGGAAGGATGATGCTCAGGACCCATCAGGGTCCCTGTTCTAATCCCAGTAGGGCTCATCTTGAAGACATGCCCCACCCCCAGAAGTCCCCTGCCTGATGTCGGAGTCAAGGCTCCTACCTGCAGAAGCCTGTCTGATGGGGGAGAACCAGGCTTCACTTGCGGAGAGCCCATTCTGATAGGAGTGGTACTCTTCTCCTTCAGGACTTCTCAATCTGATGGAGGCTATCCCCCAGCACCAGGTCTCATCTGGGCAATATGGCTTCCATCCTCAGCATTCCCTAATGGGAAAGACCTAGGGAGCCCCTGGGCTGACGGCAGAGGCAAGAAGGGAGGAAGCAATTCAGTCCAGCCAACACATCCCTGCCAGGCATCTCCTATGAACCAGATCCAGAGCTGGACAATGAATGAGCCAACAGGAAACAGAAATAGCCCCAAATCACAAGGAGTTCACCAACTGGGGAACAAAGACACATGAGGTATGAAAACCTGAGTAGAAAGTGCCTTGAAACCTACCCACTTCAGCACCCAGAGCCCACTCACCACGGCTGCTGCCTCACTCCTCACCTGCACGTGGACCTACGTGCTTCCTTTTGTCCAGAATACCTAAGCCTTCCACATGCCCCAGGACCCAGTTCAGGGGGCATCTTCTCCCAGGAAGCCTTTCTCAAAACCCTTTGCCCAATTCAGCGCAGCCCCTCTCTCAGGAGCCAGCACAGACATTCCCTGCTGTGACCATCTCACACCTCTGCAGTGTCCCTCCCAGTCCTCAGCTGAGCCTCACCCTCCAGGTCCCCACACCCAGAGCCCCCAGTGACCCCGGCCCAGGGCCTAACACCCTTCTTCCAAGAGGCTCCCTACCAGCTCCAGCAGAGAAAAACAAGGTCCTTCCCTACTCTCCTCTGCCCACTGTGGCCCAGCTCTGCCCTCATGGCTCCATCAAAACCCCTCTCAACAAGGTACCAGCCACTGCCTTCTGCCTAAATGCCAGGGGTCTTTCCCAGTTCCACCCTCTGCTGGTCCTTCCCTGCCCTGTGGCTCGCAGGACACAGCCTCCCCTGTTCTTTTCCCTTCACCCTTACGCACACGTGCTCTCCAAAACCTCAAATGCCCCCAGCCACTCTCTCTTCAAACTCTATATCCTTCTCCCTGTGCCATGTCATCCACAATTGCCAAGTCAAATACCATCTCTAAACTGAAGATGCTTATAATGCTTGCCTCCCATGTCCATCCCTACCCTGAGATCTGGACCCATCTATGCAGAAGACCCCTGATATCTTCCTCAACTTCCAGCCTGGCTCCCTGTCAAGCTGCCACCCACTGCAGGTCTCATTAGATGGCCAGCATGGTCACTGCGGAGGATGGCCTGGCAGAGGCCAGAGGCCACTCAGGGTGTGCTGACTCCCAGCCTGTTATTCTTCCATTGCTGCATCCCCAGTGTATGGCACACCCACAGCTCAGGACCCCTGAACCCATGCCAATGGGAGGCTTCAACCCTGGGCAAGGAGGCCCGAGCTCAGAAGGAACACAGCTGTGGAGAGGTCTGAAGCCCAGAGGCCAGCCTAGAGCCAGGGATCAGAGACGATGGGTCAGGCTCAATGCTTCCACTGCCAGCAGTCCCATAAGTGACCCTGGCCAAAGCCACAGGACTTTCCCCATGTTCCAGCCAAGATGGGTCACACAGAGCTTAACCACCGAGACCACAGCCAAGTTTCACAGACAGCTGGTGATTACGTGTCCCCATCACACCCACCCTCCTTCCTTGCCAAAAAAGAAGAGTTCATAAACATCTGTAGAAAAGGAAATGTCACTCCATCCCATTGTCTCTTGAGAAGTCCTTCTTATTGTCTAACTTTGATCCTTTACATTGCCAGTTGAGTTGGTAGGAATAGGAAGAAACAGAAGAGATGCTTGACTTGAGAATGGGGCTGCCAGGGAGGTAGGGGAGGTCACCTGTGAGCCAGACAATCCCCTCCTTCTGGGTGAAAGCACAGAGCAGCACGGCAGATAGGCCTGGGTTCAAAATCTCATTGAATGAATGGCAGTGCACAAACTACTTAATCTCTCCTAGTCTGTTTCCTTGCACTAATAAAATCAGAGGGAGGACCATGAGATCATGCATATAGATCTGGCACACGTCAGGCACTGGACGAGTACGGCTAATGGACTCTATCTCCTTGTTCATCTTTCTCAGCTCCATTCTTGCCACAGCCTTAATTCAAATCTCACTTTCTCCCAGGCTCCTCCTCAGCCTCCCCACTGGGCTCCCTGCATCCAGGCCTGCCCCTCTTTCAGTTCAGTTTAGTCGCTCAATCGTGTCTGACTCTTTGCGACCTCATGGACTGCAGCACATCAGACTTCCCTGTCCATCACCAGCTCCCAGAGCTTGCTCAAACTCATGTCCATCGAGTCGGTGATGCCATCCAACCATCTCATCCTCTGTCATCCCCTTCTCCTGCCTTCAATCTTTCCCAGAATCAGGGTCTTTTCCAATAAGTCAGTTCACATCAGGTGGCCAAAGGCACCTTGCCACTGCCAACAGCATCCCTCTGCAACACAAATCTGCTCCCATCCCTGCCCTCCCCACACTCCTCTCTGACTCACCAGGGACTTCAGGAGAAAACGTCTCCTTAGCTTGACATCCCAGGCTGTTGATAACCAGCCTGTGTTCACTCTCACCCGTCACCCCAGCCCAACCTGTAGGCGGCACGTGTTGCCTCTTGTCTCCAAACCTTGTCACATTCCTCACCCCACATCAGGAATGACGTCCCCAGCCCCACCTTCTTGCTCCAATGCCATCTCCTTCTCAGGAAAGCATCCCTCACCATGCCCCCTGCCAAAACTGTGTTGGGGATTCCTCCTTTGGCCTCCCACAGCACATGTCACCCTGCGAGATAATCACTTGCTCTGCTCTCAGTCTTTTGGAAACCAAGTGGAGCCATTTGAACCACCAGCCCCAGCACTCAGTCAATGTTTGCAGAATGGTTGTCTGATCGCTCCGTGAGCGCTTGTTAGTAGAGTCATCACACTACCTGTATCCTATCCTATCCAGGTATTCTCTCCTCCCCTCTTTCCCCCCGACCCTGGAACTTCCTCAGGCCCAGTGACTGTTTCTGATTCATTCTCGTTGTCACTTTCACGTGAGGGTGGCGAATCTACGTGCAGGATGGATGCACGACTCCTGACCCTTCAAGTATTAGACATTCGCCGTCTCCTCATCTAAGTCGAGACAAAGTAGAATCCCATGCTTTACAGAAAAAGGCAAGACAGAGCCTATTATTGATTGTGTCTTTCGCTTTCAAATTACTCAGGAAATCTGTCTGGAAGGGAGAGGGAGGCCTCTGAGGACTACAGGAGATCCCGGGAGAGAGAACGGGGCCACCATCCCATGGACTACAGCCAGGTCTAAGCACCAGGCTTCCAGCAGCACTTTCTCCCCTGCCAGGTGTATTCAGAAAACACAGGGAGGGCCCTGAAAATGTTAGGTATGGATAGCTATGATTTACAGGTGGGAAAGCTTAAGGTCCTCAAGCTCCCAGTGACTTAGAGACACAGCAGGGAAGTCAACAAACTCATGTCCATCGAGTCGGTGATGCCATCCAACCATCTCATCCTCTGTCATCCCCTTCTCCTGCCTTCAATCTTTCCCAGAATCAGGGTCTTTTCCAATAAGTCAGTTCACATCAGGTGGCCAAAGGCACCTTGCCACTGCCAACAGCATCCCTCTGCAACACAAATCTGCTCCCATCCCTGCCCTCCCCACACTCCTCTCTGACTCACCAGGGACTTCAGGAGAAAACGTCTCCTTAGCTTGACATCCCAGGCTGTTGATAACCAGCCTGTGTTCACTCTCACCCGTCACCCCAGCCCAACCTGTAGGCGGCACGTGTTGCCTCTTGTCTCCAAACCTTGTCACATTCCTCACCCCACATCAGGAATGACGTCCCCAGCCCCACCTTCTTGCTCCAATGCCATCTCCTTCTCAGGAAAGCATCCCTCACCATGCCCCCTGCCAAAACTGTGTTGGGGATTCCTCCTTTGGCCTCCCACAGCACATGTCACCCTGCGAGATAATCACTTGCTCTGCTCTCAGTCTTTTGGAAACCAAGTGGAGCCATTTGAACCACCAGCCCCAGCACTCAGTCAATGTTTGCAGAATGGTTGTCTGATCGCTCCGTGAGCGCTTGTTAGTAGAGTCATCACACTACCTGTATCCTATCCTATCCAGGTATTCTCTCCTCCCCTCTTTCCCCCCGACCCTGGAACTTCCTCAGGCCCAGTGACTGTTTCTGATTCATTCTCGTTGTCACTTTCACGTGAGGGTGGCGAATCTACGTGCAGGATGGATGCACGACTCCTGACCCTTCAAGTATTAGACATTCGCCGTCTCCTCATCTAAGTCGAGACAAAGTAGAATCCCATGCTTTACAGAAAAAGGCAAGACAGAGCCTATTATTGATTGTGTCTTTCGCTTTCAAATTACTCAGGAAATCTGTCTGGAAGGGAGAGGGAGGCCTCTGAGGACTACAGGAGATCCCGGGAGAGAGAACGGGGCCACCATCCCATGGACTACAGCCAGGTCTAAGCACCAGGCTTCCAGCAGCACTTTCTCCCCTGCCAGGTGTATTCAGAAACACAGGGAGGGCCCTGAAAATGTTAGGTATGGATAGCTATGATTTACAGGTGGGAAAGCTTAAGGTCCTCAAGCTCCCAGTGACTTAGAGACACAGCAGGGAAGTCACGGAAAAGACCTAGCTCCAGTGATAGGGTCTCCAACAGGTGCCCATCCTGCTGACAACCTGTGCCAGCAGGACAGCATCGACACTTCCCCCCAGTCACAGGGAGGCTAATCAAGGCCCAGGAGGGGCTGAGTCACCCTGATGGCGAAGCAGCACAAGAGGGACGACGGGGAGGAGGAAGGGCTTCTGGCTCCCTGCAGGGAGAGAAGTCCCACCTCCATGATAAGGAAGAGCCTGTCACTGGGGTACTTGGACGTTGGGGAAGAGACTCACACATGCTCCTCTGAGGACAGAGACCTGGGCCCTGGGTCAGCTGACTGCAAGGGGGCTAGCCATCAAGGTGAATGCAGATGCCTCACCATCTTCTGCAGCCTCCACCACCAGCTGGGCCTCCACCCAGAGAGCCAGCCATCGAACCTGGACCTCAAACCAGGGTCCACAAGGGGCTTGACAGTGCCCAACAGTGAGCTCCAGAGAAACGAATCAAGTAGACTCCAGCCTCTGGCCCCTCTTGACCTTAAGCAAGTCAGGGTAACCTCTTTAAGCCCTGGTTCCTCCTCGGGAAAACAGGAAAAGCAAAGTTAACCTCCTCGCAGAGCTGGCAGGAGGCAGTTTTTAAACCTTCAGAGCACAAGTTATCTCTGAGCCTCGGTTTCTTCCTCTGGAAAATGGAGCTAATCTCTGCACGATTTTTCTCAGGTTGTTGAGAGGGAGTGTCAGACAGCAGTGAGTGTTACACTGCTTTATCAGTGGTCCCGAAATATGATGGCCACGGGGGCTGTTTCTGTGAGCTCTGTGGGGGAGGAATGGGTCTTGCACACCTTTGTACCCCACATTATGCCTCATACATGCCAGGTGCTCTGTAAATAGTTATTGGAAGTAAGGAGAGAGTAAGGCAGGGCACAGACAAAGAACAACTGGGAAGAAATGGGGTACAAAGACAGAAGGGGGTAAAGGAAGAAAAGAATGAATAAGAGGGTTCATGTCGAAGGAGTAGGAGGAGATAGGGGAGAAAGGGAGAACCGTCTATCTGAACTGAAGGGAGCTGGTGGAGCGAAAGGGTGGATCTAGGGTGACAAAGATGCCTGCCTGACAGGGGCTTGTCCTGGGCCCCAGTGCCCCTCCCTTTTCTGTCCCAGTTTCCATTTCAGAGGCAGACCTCTCCCTTTCTGTGCCAGGGCAGGCTCCTAGGGAGACCCAAGCCCCCTCTCCCCAACCCCCTGCTGGAGGAGATCTGCAGCCCTTGGGGAGGTCAGAGGGAAAGGAAGCCCTGGACAGGAGGCATTTTTCCCAGGCTCCGGCGTGGTGTGTGCGTTTCCACTTTTCCACTTGTGGGGACTGGAGTGAGTGTGTCAGAGGGTGGGCTGTTGGCATGCCATCCAGGGTGTCTGTCTGGGCATTGGTCTGATGTGTGTCTGTGGGGACCAGCACTAGTGTGGTCTTTTGAACATAAGTGTTCCTGTTGGTAAGGGAGACAGCATGGGTGTCTCAGTGAGAGTGTTTGTTACCATTTGTGTAAGTGTATGTATCAGGGTAGGTCAACGTGTGTACACGAGCATGAAGGTGTGTTAACGCTGGTATGTGTTGGAGTGTGACCTGTGTGTGCCCCCCCCCACAAGAACGTGTCAGCAAGAACGTATTGATGAGTGTGTACCAGTGAGTGTGTGACAGTGTCACTGGATGTGCTGACATGTGGCAGTGAATGTCAATGTGTGCCAAAACAGAGCCCTCATGGATTAGTGTGCCTGTGTGTCCGTGAGCGTGTGCCATTGTGTGTCAGCCTGCCCCCTGCGTCCCTGAGCCGGGTAGCCAGTGCTGGGTGTCAGCGAATGAGTGAGTGCGCGTGTATCTCCGCGCGCCCCCAGCCCTGCCGGCGACCACACGGGAGACCTCGGGTGGAGCAGAGCCGAGAGTCGCGGAGTCAGAGGCGGCAGGGTACTGCGCACGCACAGCCGGGACACGGACTAGGACCCCCGCCCGCACCCTCGCTCGGCTCGCCCCCACGCGCGCCAGACCGGCCGCCGCCCGCACTCACCGCGTCCCTTTGTCGCCCATGGTCCGAGACGGCCGCGGGGAGGTCCGCGGCGTCAGCGCCCAGGCTGGAAAATCCCCGGCCGACAGGAGGGGCGCGGGCCAGCCGGTTCCCGGCTCCTGCTCCGCCTCCTCCACGCTCGGGGCCGCCGCCCCCGCCCGGTCTAGCCGCGCCGCACAGCACCCGCTGCGGCCGGGGCGGGGAGCGGGGAGCCGGGGAGCCCAGCACCCGAGCGGGGAGGGCCCGCGGGGCCGGTGTGCGCGTGTGTGCGCGCCGCCCAGCCAGCCGCTGGGCAGGGCTCAGGCGCGTCAGGGCCCGGAGGTCGGCGTTCAAGGTCCACACGGGTGCTGCCCCGCGTGTGTGTGTGTGTACGTGAGGGCGCACGCTGAATGGGTATACGTGCGAGTGTGTGAACGCGAGGGTGCGGGTGCTTGTGCACCGCTGTGTGCGCCGCCGAATGGGGTGCGTTCGCCTGGCTGGAGTGGGGTGCTCGGCTTTGTGCAGCGTGCGTGTGTGCAGGCGCGCTCCCCTGCGCACGCTGCAGGGCGGCTGGGGGACAGCCTTTGCGTGTGCGGGGGCGTGGACGCCGAAGGTGCGCCTGCAACCCTAGGGCGGAGCTCCAGGCAGCTCCCCGGGCCGGGTGGGGGGCCGGTGGGAAACAGGGGGCCTGCGGTGGCGTTCGCCCGACACCCCACCCTACCCGCACCCCACCTCCCCGCCCTTCTGGAGCGAGAACACCCTACCACACCACGGGAACAGGAAGAAGGGGCTCAAGGGGCTGGCGCAGGCAGTGTCAGCGGTGGGGAACTGATGAGGCTGGGAGGAGACCCGAGGCGAGCCTGGGTAGCTGTGGTGACGGCCCGGAAGAGGAAGCTTGGTGAAAAGAGATAAGAAAGGGGGCCTAGGCCTGGCCGGCTGTGGCCCGGGATCTGACCTGGCTGAGTTGCATAAGGGAAGAGTCCCTACCTAGTTTCATGGCCTGTTGTGGGTGACCCTGGACCCCAGCCCTCTCAGAGCCAGGCTACAAACATGTGAAGTGGGATATTAACACCAGCTTGCGGAATCGTCCCCAGATGTTCGGTGGCCTACCCTGAGTGCCTGACGCACAGTAGGTATCCAGTGAATGTAAGCATGTCGTTTTGCAGGCTTCTCTGGTGTTCTGCAAAATCCTGCCTGGGACCCTGCTTTGTCTGAGATCCATTCCCCCTTTGCAGGTGGTGGGAGCGTGGGAGGTCCTTCCCACTGCCTCACTGCTGGGATTTGGCTAATTGAGCTTGTTAGAGCCCTAATACTGGTATATTAATGGGAGGAAAGGAAGCTATCATTTACTCTGATGTGATTGTGGGTCTGTAAACATCTCCTGTAATTATGCTCAGAAGCAGTTACCTATGATGTTTATACATAATTGGGAAAGGATATCCCAGTACAATCACTATAATTGTGTTCAGATGGGCAGATGGTTGAGGAGGGGCCCTGTTGATGGGCAGATGGTGTGGTCCGGGGTCTGGGCAATGTTAGGAATCGGGAGAGTTGGATTAAGGCCCAGAACCTCCTTCCTGGCCTTGGCCTCTGGGCTTCGCCCTCACTCCCACAGGGAAAGGAGAGGAAGCCACCTGCTGTTTCTGCTGAGGTTGGGGACTTGAGAGAAGCATGCCAGAGTCCAGTATGATGACAGGAGGCTTATCAAGTGAGCCAGAGAGGACTTTAACCACTTTGGAGGGGCCAGGTCCGCCCGTTGTCTGCATCCATTTCCCCACCTAGAAAACATCGGTTCAGCCCTACCAAATGACTTTCAGGGCCTCTCCTCATGATGATGCCTAAGGTACCTGGATTTTAAAATTCAGCCAAACTCTGAATTTGGCTCAATAAGTCTTTGTGTTTCATTAACCATAATGTTATATGGCCTTCTCTGCTGGTCCAGTGTTTAAGACTCCACCTTGTAGTGCAGGGGATGCTGATTTGATGCCCCGTCTGGGATGATCCCACTTGCCACAGGGTAACTAAGCCCTTGCACCACAACTGCTGAAGCCTGTGCACCTAGAGCCCACGCTCCACAACAAGAAAAGCCATTGCAATGGGAAGCCAGTGCGCCTCAACTAGAGAAAGCCCCTACTCTCTGCAACTAGAGAAAGCCCATGCCCAGCAATAAAGACTAAGCACAGCCAAAAACAAATAAATAAACATATGCATTTAAAAAGATAATGTTCTAAATTACTTCCAAGTAAAACAGTCCAGAAAGATGTATCAGATGGTTTCAGGTAACTCCTGCTCCCACATAGCTCTTCTGAGCTCAGTATGGAAAACGTGGCTCTAACGTTCTAGGGACACTGAACGTTACAGGGTTTCAAGTACATCCCCCTCTCCACTAACCTATAAATATCATGAAGGGGGTGTATGGGTACCTGGGACTACTTGATGCTCACAATTCTATGAGATCGACGTTCTTTTCCTTTAAAAAAAAAAAAAAAAATGAGAAACTGATACTTGGAAAAACTAAGTATTTTCCCCTAATCCATTGCCTCCTCTGAACCTTGGCCTCTGATTCCTCCTCCCCACTGTGTGAGTGCATCTTCAGTCACTTCAGTCATGTCTGTCTCTTTGTGACCCTGTGGACTGTAGCCACCAGGCTCCTCTGTCCATGGGATTCTCCAGCTAGAATACTAGAGTGGGCTGCTGTGGCCTGCTCCAGGGGATCTTCCCGAACCAGGGATTGAACCCACGTCTCCTGCATTGGCAGGTGAGTTCTTTACCACTAGCACTATCTGGGAAGCCCTCTGCTCCTAGCCCTCCCTAAAGTGAAACTAATATTGGTAGAGTCAGAATCTGGCCCTTGATTCACTCTTGATTCAGTAACTGTTTATTGAATGTGCCATGCATGGTTCTAGAAACCTACAAATCATGGACAGCAAGACAAATAAAACTGTCATTTCAGTGAGGGTTCCTACTGAGAGAAGAGTTTACTTGTCAGGACCTTTGGATAATGTAATTATTCCTAGTAGAATTAAAATTAATAAAAATGTAGAAGTAGTGATGTGGAGGAGACCTCTATAAATATAAAAAGTCTAATTTCAGGCAGTGATAGGTGTTATAAAGGAAATAAAAGTGATAAAACAAAGAGTGTTGAAGGCAACTGTCCTAAGAAAAAGGTTCTTTGAGGAGAGGACCTCTGGAAGGAGATCTGTAGATGAGGACTCAGCCATGTGTATCGTATGGGGAGAGCCAGAAGAGCCACCCAGGCAGAGGGAGCAGCAAGTACAGAAGCTGGGCTTTCCTGAAGCACAGGAGCAAAGACAGGGTACCTGGGTTTCTGTGAACAGGGAAGAGTGGTGGGGATTGCGCAGGGCTTGTCGCTGAGGCTGAGGAGTCTGCGGAGCCAGTGGAGGACTTAGGAGATGAATAACTATGCATGATTTACATTCTTAAAGGTCACTGGCTGTTGGATGGAGATGTTTTGGAGCAAGACAGGAGCAGAGGCGGGCATCCCATTATTGGAGCAGGTCAGAGAGAACTGCTGGTTGGCCTAAGGTGACACAGCAGAAATGAGGAGAAGTAAAGGGATTCATCTATGTTTGGATGAGTAGGTAGAGTCGACAGCTCCTGCTGAGGGATGGACTGTGGACAGTGGACGGTCCAGGAATGCGCTGAGATTTGAGGCGGGTCTGCTTGTTCCACCCTCCATGCAGCCCACCTTCCCACACATTTCTCCAAGGGCACTGATGCTTGTGAGGACTGGAGGCCCCCTTCCTTCCTCTTTCAGTTTATTTGTAATATATCCTCTGCTTGAAAACCAGAGTGAGTTTTCTAAAGGGTAGATAGATTCTGTAACTGAGGTGGTCATCTCCAGGTATGTCCCAACTTGTGCCAATCACATCCCTGAAATTTATTACTCACAATAATTTTTTTTTTATCAAGGAGAGAGGGAGGGAGAGATGGAAGGAGGGAGAGAAGGGAAGAGACGAGAAGAGAGAAAAGAACTATTCTTGGTTTATAGATGAGAAAACAAATGCTCTGGGAGGAAAAGCATCTAAGCCAGGGACATAACAAATAAAAGAGCTGCAGCTCACACCTAAAACCTCTGCTTAGCTGGTCAGGTAGCTGAAGGTCAGACTGAAGTGTGAGTGGGTGGGTGGGTGGATGAGTTTTCAGCTCCCTCCTCAACAAAGGATGTGAGGCTGACTGATACACACCTTTGAGGTCTTAAAGGTGAATAACCTTTTCACCTAAGGAGCTTCCCTACCTCTGCCCCGAGCAGGAATCTGCTTGTCCTCTTTGACACCTCTATTTCCCCCACTCAATCCCTGTCAAGCTAGTCCTCTACTTCTACCTCCTAAGTGTCTCCCAGTAAGCCTGAGATGTAGGCAGGAGCAAGACCGTGCTGATCCTGGAGGGCTGTGTTAAGGAATTTAGTCTTTATCCAAAGATCAATAAAGAAGCTTTGAAAGATTTTAAACAGAGCAGTGACATGCTCAGACATGTGTTTAGAGGAGATGGCTCTGGGGCTGTATGAAATGTGGATTGGACATGGGCCAGAGGGATGTGGAGGGGGAGATCAATTAGGAGGCAGTGTCAGCCATTTAGGGAGGAATGATAACTGCATTCCAGGGAGAGGACACTCAACAGCTGCAAAGCCAGAAGGGAGGAAGGAAAGGGCATGACACTGGAAGGATTCAGATGGATCTCTGGCCGAAACACAGAGAAGGGAGAGGAGGAGCTGCAAAGGAGGATGGAGGCCGTATCCTGAGGAAGCAGGCTTACAGATGGGTCAGCTCCCCAGTGAAACAGCAGGGGCTGTTACATTTGTTTAACAAGATCTGCAGACTGTCCAACAAGATTGCTTTGTGGTGAGATTATGATGGAGGACAATTCAAAGTTCCGTTTTTTTCTTTAATTTAAAAATACTGTATTTTGGGCTGCTCCGGGTCTTCACTGCTGTGCACGGGCTTTCTCTAGCTGCAGCAGCGGGGGCTGCTCTCTGCTTGTGGTGCTAGGCCTCAGCGCAGAGGCTTCTCTTGTTTCAGAGCATGGGCTGTAGGGCGCTGGCTCAGTGGTTGTGGTACATGAGCATAGCTGCCCTCTTGGCATGTGGAGTCTTCTTGGGACAGCGATAGGACCTGTGTCTCCTTCCCTGGCAGGCAGATTTTCAACCACTGGACCACCATGGAAATCCTCCCGGTTCTTACTTATGATCATAGAAACCAATTCTGATTGACTTACTTATACAGTGAGCTTATTGCAAGACAGTCATGTAGCTACTACTGCTGAATGATGGATTCTACAACTTCTATCCTCACTATTGCCAGAACCAAATCTAGCCCTCTTGCTGCCTTAGAAACAAAATACGGCCACTGCCACCTCTGTCACTAGAATGGATTCTTAGCTGGCTCTGCTTCTTTGAGTCAAAATCCCCCATACATCTGATTGGCTGAACCTGGTCATGTGCCCTTGCCCTCTGTCCTGTGGTCCTACCCTTGCTATAAAGACACTGAGAAACTGTGTAGTTGGCATTTGTGATCCCATACTCAAGGCAGGATTTCACTTACTCCAGTACCCAAAAGGGGGAGATTCCCCAAACAGGAGTAAGGAGTTTCCCAGCTGACTAGCAAAAAAAATACAAATACCTGCTTTACTGTGAAATACAGTAGAAGGAACTTCCTCAACTTATTAAAGAAAAACTTTGAAGAGCTTACAATTAACATGACACTAAAGTTGAAATACTTATTTAATGCTTTCCCTGTAAGATCAGGAATAAGGCAAGGCTTTCAGTCCTCTATTAAATTCGATACAAGAGATCCTATCACAAAAAGAATAAAAAGAAATAAAAGGCACAAAGATTGGAAAGAAATAAGTGGAGCTGTCTATATTTGCAGATGATATGGTTGTTAGCATAAAAATACTAAGGAATGTACAAACAACTACTGGAATTAATAAATAAAGTCAATATATAAAAATCAGTTGTGTTTCCATATACTAGCCGGAAAGAACTGGAAATGAAATTAAGAATTCTGTTTGCAAGAGTATCAAAAAACATAAAACCCTTATGCATAAATTTAACAAAAGACATTCTACATCTTTACCTTTCTTGAATGCAATCTCAAAAATGACAGAATGATCTCTGTTTGTTTCCAAGGCAAACCATTCAATATCACATTTATCCAAGTCTATGCCCTGACCAATAATGCTGAAGAAGCTGAAGTTGAACAGTTCTATGAAGACCTACAAGACATTTTAGAACTAACACCCAAAAAAGATGTCCTTTTCATTATAGGGGACTGGAATGCAAAAGTAGGAAGTCAGGAAACACCTGGAGTAACAGGCAAATTTGGCCTTGGAGTATGGAATGAAGCAGGACAAAGGCTGACTGAGAACGTACTGGTCATAGCAAACATCCTCTTCCAACAACACAAGAGAAGACTCTACACATGGACATCACCAGACGGTCAACACTGAAATCAGATTGATTATATTCTTTGCAGCCAAATATGAAGAAGCTCCACACAGTCAGCAAAAACAAGACCAGGAGCTGACTGTGGCTCAGATCATGAAATCCTTATTGCCAAATTCAGACTAAAATTGAAGAAAGTAGGGAAAACCTCTAGACCATTCAGGTATGACCTAAATCAAATCCCTTATGATTATACAGTGGAAGTGAGAAATAGATTTAAATATGAAGACCTACAAGATCTTTTAGAACTAACACCCAAAAAAGATGTCCTTTTCATTACAGGGGACTGGAATGAAAAAGTAGGAAGTCACCTGGAGTAACAGGCAAATTTGGTCTTGGAATATGGAATGAAGCAGGCAAAGGCTAATAGAGTTTTGCCAAAAGAACACACTGGTCAAAGCATCCTCTTCCAACAACACAAGAGAAGACTCTACACATGGACATCACCAGATGGTCAATACTGAAATCAGATTGATTATATTCTTTGCAGCCAAAGATGGAGAAGCTGTATACAGTCAGCAAAAACAAGACCGGGAGCTGACTGTGGCTCAGATCATGAACTCCTTATTGCCAAATTTAGACTTAAATTGAAGAAAGTAGGGAAAACCACTAGACCATTCAGGTATGACCTCAATCAAATCCCTTACGATTATACAGTGGAAGTGAGAAATAGATTTAAGGGACTAGATCTGTTAAATAGAGTGCCTGATGAACTATGGATGGAGGTTCATGACATTGTACAGGAGACAGGGATCAAGACCATCCCCATGCAAAAGAAATGCAAAAAAGCAAAATGGCTGTCTGAGGAGGTCTTATAAATAGCTGTGCAAAGAAGACAAGTGAAAACCAAAGGAGAAAACGAAAGATAAAAGCATCTGAATGCAGAGTTCCAAAGAATAGCAAGGAGAGATAAGAAAGCCTTCCTCAGCTATGCTACTCAGCCCTTATTTCCTTCTAGGGTCCAATGTCAAAGTCCCCGAGGTGGGGCAGAGTCATTAATCTCCGACAGATTCACAAGCAACCATACCACCATGCCAGACATCACTAGTTGATCACAGCAATCTTTCTCACTAAGCAGGAATGTGATTTCACAAGGTGCCCCAACAAAATACTCCATGCACCTATTAGAATTAAAACCTGAGATTAAAATCTGAGTCCTGCTCTGGCCTTTAGACCAAAGGATAACAATGGAAACTGATATGAGAGAAGATTAACCAGTTTTTGCTCTGTATTTTCAGGACACTCTCTGACTCACGCATATATCCTTCCCTCTTCACTTGGAATATTTCTTCCTTCCCTTGCCCTATACAAATCCCACTTGCTCTTCAAAGAGGCCCAACTCAAGGCTGATTCCTCTAGGAAATCTCTCTGGGTATCCCAATCTTGTCTAAAATTATTCACTGAACCCACTGATCAATCTTAACATTACTCAAAAGGGGAATAATCAGAATTGTGAGCCTGTGGATGCGATGCAGAGGAAGCATCCCTACAAAGTATCTTTGCCCAACCAACCAACCTGAATCAAATCCAGCCTCGAGATTAACCACTTACATGCTCAGTCGCTCAGTCATGTCTGACTCTTGGCGACCCCATAGACTGTAGCCTGCCAGGCCCCTCTGTCCATGGGATTTTCTAAGCAAGAATACTGGAGCGGGTTGCCACTTCTTCTTCCAGGGAAGAGGGATTGTTTCCTGACCCAGGGATCAAACCTGCATCTCCTGTGTCTCCTACATTGGCAGGCTGATTCTTTGTACTGTGCCATATGGGAAGCCCTAGAGATTAACCAACCACCAGTTTACAAAAAAGACAGGAACTAACGTTAAATGATACATGGGATATAATGATCTAGAATGTAATATAATGACACATGGGATATAAAAATCTAGACTGTCAGAAAATAAAGAACCAATGACCTAGCACATAAATGACATTTTGAAAAGGAGCAGAAATTTTGTAGATTTGTATCAGTTAACTGATAGATTTGTATCAGCCACAATAATGTTATATAATAAACCACACTAAAACATAGTGGCTTAAAATAACAATGTACTATTTCTCATAGTTCTGTGGTCAGATGGGTGGTTCTTTTGGTCTGGCCTAGGCTCAACTGATGTGGGCTGGGCTTGATCATGCATCTGTGGTCAGCTGACAGGTCAGCTGTGGACTAGCCTGGTCAGGAATGGCCTCACTCAGGAAAGTACCCCCCAACACGGTTACCCCAAAACAAGCTGCCAAGTTTGCTCTCCTGGTTGAAATAAGAATCTAAGAGAGTAAGTGGAATCGTGTGAGACATCCCAAGGCCCAGACTTAGAAACCATCCAGCATCCCTTCTGTTGCATTCTTGACCAAACCAAGACACATGATCAAACCCAGATTTCAGGATCAAGAAATAGACTCCACCACTCAACAGGAGAAGCTGCCAAGTCAGATTGCTAAGGCAGTGAATGTGGAGAGAAGCCATTTACTATAATAATCCACTTCAGGATTAAAAAAGACATGTCAACCAAATGCAATGTATGCCCTTGTTCAGATCCATATTTACAGAAACCAACTGCAAAAACTCATTTTTATAGTCATTAGGGAAAAACTGAACATAGGCTGAGTATTAAATGATAATATGGAATTGTTGGTTTTTAAAATGCAATAATGGTGTTGTGTGAATTTTTAAATGTCTTTACTGTTAGAAGTACATACTAAAGTATTTGTGGGTGAAATGATATAATGTTTGGGATTTATTTTAAAATATTCTATCATAAAAAGGAAGCAGGGAGAACAGATGTACAAGAATAGCAAAAAGTTGATAGCTGTTGAGGCTGGGTAATGCACACAAGGGGGGTTATATGACTATTCTCATTAAATTTATGTACATGTGTTAGAAATTTTCCATAATAAGAAATGTTTTTAAACTCTTCAGCTTTCTTTGCCTCATGCAGTTTTATAGAGTGTGGTGATTATCCCTGGTGGTTCAAGAACATTAAAGAGAAAGTCTCAATTTGGTGTTTACCTGTCTTTAACACCTATCAAACATTCATTAATCTCTCTACAACAAAATATAAGCAAGTTTTGGGCTCTAGAGTCCTTGGCAGGGACCGGATATAACAAGAATTTCATATCATGGTTTAATTTCCATTGCACTTATTTTTTTACTATTACATTCTCTCTACCATGAGGGAGGCTGCTTTTCTATTTGTGGATAATGACACGAAGCTCTCTTTTTAAGTAAGTTAAGGCCATAAAGAGTGAATTTTAAGTGATTAAATCTATACTGATACAGATGGTAAAAGATTATGGCTTAAACTGTGAAGGTGAGTGTCTTGTTAAGATAGGCTACCCTCTCTGGGCTTTCCTGGTGGCTCAGTGGTGAAAGAAAATCTGCCTGTCGATGCAGGAGAGTATGGGTTCAATTTCTGGGTCTATAAGATCACCTGGAGAAAGAAATGGCAACCCACTCCAATATTCTTGCCTGGGAAATCCCATGGATAGAAGAGCCTGGCGGCTACCGTCTGTGGGGATGCAAGAGTCAGATACAACTTAGCAACTAAACAACAGCAACAACCCCCTCTAGCAAACAATTTTAAACCCACTGGCTTTAAAAAACAAAGTTCTGTATCTGAAGTCACAACCCAATGCAGGGCCCATGGGAGCCTCTGCTCCAGGGAGCCATTCAGGACCCAGGTTCCTTCCAGCTAATGGCTCTGAAACCCTTCAGGTCTTGAAGTCCACCATCAGACCTGCTGCACTCAGCTGGCAGATTAGAGAAACAAGAGCCCGTCTGCAGTGTCACACGGAAGGATGTGGGGGCCAGGCCTGAACACACACACTTCACTTCACTCACGTTCTGCTGGCTAGAATTTGTACCATGGTCCCACCTAGCTGCATGAGAGGTTGGAAACGTTGCCATAAGCTTGGGAAGGAGGTTTGGTGAGCATTGAACGTTACCTCTGCCACAGTGGTCCTCAAACAAACGATATTTGAGAAAAGCTGTTTTTAAAATGGAGCTCAAACTCCTCAGAGTGGCCCACACAGGTCTTTATGAACCTGTATCAGTCAGGGTTCAGTCAGAAAACCACTATGAAGAAAGGATTACAGGGATGAGACTGGGCATAACGGTGGGAGCTGGTGGAAGAATCTGTTCAATGATCTTGTCCCTTAGATAAGCTGTCAAGGAGGAGCCCTGAGTATGAATGAGAGCAAGGACAAGGTACAACCTGGGAGGATGAAGCTGGAGCCACAGGAACTGAGAGGACTGATTCGCCCTGGTGTCTACAGTGCCTGGGGCCCTGAGGTGACCTTCAGAGCGTGAAACATGGCTAATTTCACATCCGTCTTCCAAAACGGACAAAAATTTCTCTTGTGGTCAATGCTAACCCAGAATTATACAAGAAAGGTAATTTTGGAAAAGGAGTTCTAGCCCAGCTGGACCCAGTATAAGCCACTTCATGGACCAGTGGGACACTTAGCCTCGCCCACCAGCACTCCCCAGCTCATACCTTCCATTCCAGCCATGGTGACTACAGTTGACCCCTGAACAAAACAGGTTTGAACTATGAAGGTCCACTTACATGTGATTTTTCCAATAAATATGTACTACAATGGCTACGTGATCCGAGGTTGGTTGAATCTGTAGATACAAAACCAGAAATTTGGAGGGTTGACTGTGAGGTTATAGGCAGATTTTTCAACTGTGTGCTGTAGATGTGGACACCCCTAATGCCCATGCTGTTCAAGGGTCAACTGTACTTGCCTTTTCTCAACTATTCTAGACATTTTCTCACTTTACCCCTGCTGTTCCCTCTCCCTGGAATGTTCTTTCCCATCATTGTCCAGTGCCCACTTCTTCCTAAATCTTCAAGATCTGATCAAACGTTACTTCCTTTAGGAAGTGCCCTGCAGTCCCCAGGCAGAGGGGGAGATGGGTGGGCCCATAAATACAGAGATTGTGCAAAAAACCATGGGATCTTTTTCCATAAGCCTTGATATCTTCAGAAAAGCTGCTAAAATGCACTAAGAAATTTCTTTCTAAAAACAGTGATGAGGCTAGGTTTCTTATCTGGGTTTGACTCAAGGTGGAAGCAAGAGAGCTCACATAGGGACTTCCCTGATGGTCCAGTAGCTAAGACTTCACACAGGGGGCCCAGGTTTAATATCTGGTCAGGGAACTAGAGCCCACATGCCACAATTAAGAGTTTGAGTTCACATTCGACATCTAAAAAAACCTGCATGCTGCAACTAAGACCCAAATAAGTGGGGCTTCCCTCATAGCTCACTCACTAAAGAATCTGCCTGCAGTGCAGGAGACTCAGGATCGATTCCTGGGTCGGGAAGTACCCTTGATGAGGAAATGGCAACCCACTCTAGTATTCTTGCCTAGGGAACCCCATGGACAGAGGAGCCTGGCAGGCTACAGTTCATGGGGTCCCAAGAATCAGACACAACTGAGTGACTTTAACTTTCACTTTCCAATTAACAAGAAGTGGGGGAAGAGAAGTTAATTTAAAAGAGAAAGTTATTTTAAAAGAGAAAAAAAAAAGCTCACATAGACACAAGAGCCCTGAGACAGGGAGTAGCACAGGGAAGAGAAAAGCATTAGGAAATAAAATACAGGAACGGGCGGAAACTTTGGGGAGACTTGAGGTTGCCTTCGGGGCTCTGACCTGTTTCACCGGATCTCCAAAGGGTCATGAGCAACATATCATGCAGCTGTGGTAGACTGGATTATCCTTCTCAAGTCTTCACTCCCTCCCCTATATGACCTTGAAGGGCTTGAGAGTGAGGCAAGTATATTTCTCTGTTCTGTGGATGTTGTACTTGGACTTGACCATAAGATATTTTTTTCAGCCAAGAGAATGTGGACAGAAGTGATGTGCTAGTTCTGAGCCAAGCTGTTAGGAAACCTTCCATGTATCTGCTTGCCCCCTTGTGCTTCAGCTACTCACCATGAAAGGAACATACCTGAGCTGTTGCGGAGCCAAAGAGGGTGAAAGACATACAGAAGAAGCAAGTGGGATATGCTTGAACTCATCAGCACCCAGATGCCAAGCCCCAAATGATTCCAGCAGAGCTACAGTTCACTCTAGACTAACAAACAAGATGGCTTTTAATAACTAAATTGAAACATGATTCACATACCATAAAATTCACCCATTTAAATAATACCATCCACTTTTTTTTGGCAGATTCACAGTCATGCAGCCATCTCTATAATCAATTTTAGAACATTTTCATCATGCCAAAAGAAAATTGCATATTCAATACAGTAGCAGTCTTTCCCCATTTCCCTGTTCACTGTTACACAGCATTATTGTAGTGACAGCTGACATATATATATATATATATATATATATATATATACACAAACACACACACAAGATATTAGAAATGCATCCAATGTTAGCAAGCTCACAATTTCACATTCTTCTTAGTAGAAGTCCAGGATAAGAAAGGTTTGTGTGCACACATCTACACAGACTCCCCTATATACAGTCACACAATTCTACACATGGTTAGACACACATCCACTTCTACAAATGTATCACACACCCACAGTCAGACATAGACTCACACTCATTTTTAGTGATACAAAGATTCATATATAGACTCATCCACACATACTCACAATTACATACTTGTAGACATACACACTCACACAGTAATTTCCCAACCCCGTCATTTGAATAACTCATCACATCTTTTCCATATCTACATATCACATATGCTTTTACTTCCTTATTTTTTTCTTTGAATGACTCACATTTTTATTTAAATAAACTGCTTTTTAAAAGAAAGTGCTATAAATAGAAGGTCCTCATCTTTCCCATTAGCTCCTGACCTTTCTTTCCACCAAACCCAAGCATACCTACTGTAAGTGGAAGAGGGGAACTGGGTGTCACCACCTTCAAAGCCCCCTGACCACGCAGTTGCATATATCTTGCACTTAGAAAGACCTCCTGATTACTTCAGTGCTCTTCTCTCAGCATCTTGGAATTCTTAATAATGTATTAACTATAATTATAATGCATTTTCATTTTGCATTGGAACCCATAAAGTCTGTAGCCTCTTCTGCCCTTGAGCACACAGAGTTTCCCAGCTTCGGAGACATTCAGGGCTCCCTCCATTGGAGAAGCTGACCCAGGGCAGGTCACATGTCACACAGCCTGGGCCTTGTTGAATCTCGGCCCTATTTACCAGCTGGGTAACCTTGGGTAGGTTACCTACCCTGACAGAGCGCCCAGGACAAGAGTACAAATGGAAGCCCACAGGCCATGTGTCTAAAAGTCTTCATGGTAAAAACCAAGCTCACAAATTGAACTGAACTGAACCTCTTATTTTAAAAAATATACCTTCTTAAAATAGTCAAAATATACGTGTAAAGCTATGTTTTTTATATGTCTGAAATTTGGCAAAATACCAAAGATGATGGAACTAAATTATGTTGTATTGATATAACAGTGATATCTAAATGAGTAACTTTTAAAAAGTATAATTAAGAAATTTCTATGTATATACTCCATAAAATTTGTTTTTCTTGCCTTCATTTTAGCAAAATCACTCACACTGGTTTTTTCCTTTTTTCTGGCCATGGCACTTAGCATGCAGGATCTTAGTTCCCCAGCTGGGGATCAAAACCAGGCCCCTTGCAGTGGAAATATAGAGTCTTAACCACTGGACCACCAGGGAAGTCCTTCACCCTGTTGTTATAATCAAGATTTTTATGTAATTGTGTGCTATTGGCAGTAATGACCTAAAGGAATAAAAAATAAATTGAAGTTATAGATCAAAGGACACAAAACTTGAATACATTTTCAGAAAAAGTGTAAATTAAAAATTTTTAAATTAGTAAATTAATATTTTAGATATTTTCTGAAGTCATTCTTCTAGAATATTTTACTTATGTTTTTTCTTTTAAAATTAAATAATTTATTTAATTATCTTTTCAAATCAAAAGGCAAAATACAAATGACACAATTAAAGTAACATTTTAAGATAAATTGTTTCAATAAAGCTGCTGCTGCTGCTGCATCACTTCAGTCGTGTCCAACTCTGTGCGACTCCTTAGACGGCAGCCCACCGGTCTCCCCCGTCCCTGGGATTCTCCAGGCAAGAACACTGGAGTGTGTTGCCATTTCCTTCTCCAATGCATGAAAGTGAAAAGTCAAAATGAAGTCGCTCAGTCCTGCCCGACTCTCAGCATCCCCATGGACTGCAGCCTACCAGGCTCCTTCATCCATGGGATTTTCCAGGCAAGAGTACTGGAGTGGGTTGCCATTGCCTTCTCCTTCAATAAAGCTAGAGATGTTAATTTCTAAATTTAATTCCAATAAATATTAAAAAATAAGTACTTGTTTTGGCAGCACATATACTAAAACTGGAATAATACAGAGAAGATTAGCATGGCCCCTGCACAAGGATGACACACAAATTCATAAAGCATTCCATAGTTTTGTAAAGTAATTAGCCTCCAATTAAAATTAATTAATTAAAAATAAATAAATGGGAAGGAAATCTGTAAAAGAGAGGATATATGTATACGTATAGCTGATTCACTTTGCTGCAGCAAAAACTAACACAACACTGTAAAGCAACTAAACACCAACAAAAATGAATTTAAAAAGAAGCAGCAAAAAATAAAACTGCTAACAATCCTAGAGTTCAAATGTCTGATAGTTAATGTAAAGAAACGTAGCACACTTCATGCATTTTACATCTAGATCTGTGTATATTCAAATTTAAGAGTGATGTGAATCTTTAATATTTCAAAATGATCCTCTGCTGCTGTGTTAGTTACATATTGCTGTACACCAAATTACCATAAAGTTAGCAATTTAAAACAAGGCAATCATTCTTCTAGAATATTTTACTTATGTTTTTTCTTTTAAAATTAAATAATTTATTTAATTATCTTTTCAAATCAAAAGGCAAAATACAAATGACACAATTAAAGTAACATTTTAAGATAAATTGTTTCAATAAAGCTGCTGCTGCTGCTGCATCACTTCAGTCGTGTCCAACTCTGTGCGACTCCTTAGACGGCAGCCCACTGGTCTCCCCCGTCCCTGGGATTCTCCAGGCAAGAACACTGGAGTGTGTTGCCATTTCCTTCTCCAATGCATGAAAGTGAAAAGTCAAAATGAAGTCGCTCAGTCCTGCCCGACTCTCAGCATCCCCATGGACTGCAGCCTACCAGGCTCCTTCATCCATGGGATTTTCCAGGCAAGAGTACTGGAGTGGGTTGCCATTGCCTTCTCCTTCAATAAAGCTAGAGATGTTAATTTCTAAATTTAATTCCAATAAATATTAAAAAATAAGTACTTGTTTTGGCAGCACATATACTAAAACTGGAATAATACAGAGAAGATTAGCATGGCCCCTGCACAAGGATGACACACAAATTCATAAAGCATTCCATAGTTTTGTAAAGTAATTAGCCTCCAATTAAAATTAATTAATTAAAAATAAATAAATGGGAAGGAAATCTGTAAAAGAGAGGATATATGTATACGTATAGCTGATTCACTTTGCTGCAGCAAAAACTAACACAACACTGTAAAGCAACTAAACACCAACAAAAATGAATTTAAAAAGAAGCAGCAAAAAATAAAACTGCTAACAATCCTAGAGTTCAAATGTCTGATAGTTAATGTAAAGAAACGTAGCACACTTCATGCATTTTACATCTAGATCTGTGTATATTCAAATTTAAGAGTGATGTGAATCTTTAATATTTCAAAATGATCCTCTGCTGCTGTGTTAGTTACATATTGCTGTACACCAAATTACCATAAAGTTAGCAATTTAAAACAAGGCAGATTTACTATCTCACAATTTCTATGCTCAAGAGTCCAGACTCAGGGACTTCCCTGGCAGTCCAATGGTTAAGACTTCAATATCCCAGGTGCAGGGGGCACAGATTAATGCCTGGTCAGGGAAGTAAAATCACGCATAAAAAAAAAGAATCCAGATTCAGTTCACCTCTTAAACTGCAGTAAAGATGTCCGTCAGGGCTGGGGTCTCAGCTGAGATTCAGATGGGGAAGGAACGACTTCCAAACTCATGTGGTGGTTCAGAACTCAATTCTTTATGGGCTGCCAGACTGAGAAGAGAATCTCAGCTACTTCCTGGCTGTTGGCTGGAGACCATCCTCAGTTTCTTGCCATGTGAGTCTCTCCGTATGGTGGCTTACTTCATGAAAGCCAGCAAAGAAGAATCGACAAGGAGAGTCTGCAAGCAAGACAGTAGTTACATCTTATGCAAGGTAATCACAGATGTGAAATCCTATCAGCCTGGCATATTCTATTGGTTAAAAGCAAGTCACAGATCCTGCCTACGCAAGAGGGGAGAAGATGACACAGGAATATGAATGCACACAGGAGTGTGAATGCCAGAAGGTAAGAATTAGGTGGCATTTTAGACTTTGTACCCCGTAGTGACCATGCATCTTGCTGGCAAAGACTGCACTAATGTGTGAGTACATCCAGAACCACAAACTGGAATGCAAGGAGAAGTCTTACACAATTATGCTATCAAGGAGGAAGGATTTAGCAAGATAATATAGTATACTGAGTTGGCCAAAAAGTTCATTCGGATTTTTCCCCTAAGATATTCTGGAGGGACTTTCTTTGTGGCCCAGTGGTTAAGACTTCACCTTCCAGTGCAAGGGGTTCTGTTTTGATCCCTGGCTTGGGGAGCTAAGATCCCTCATATCTCACAGCCGCCCCCACCCCCAAAGAAGCAGAAGCAATACTGTAACAAATTCAATACTTTAAAAAAAATAGATGTTCTGGAAAAATCTGAAGGAACTTTTTGGCCAGCCCAATATTTGCTCTTATCGGAATGCTTCCAATTTTCAAATTATCCCTCCACTAGAACCAGAACTAGAATGTTCATCTCCAATGCTGACAGCAGCACCACCCATGAACCTTTATTGCATTCCGACACAACTGTTATTTTAACGTCTCAGAAACGGGGAGATGTGCTGAATGATGTTAATCAGGAGAGAGCATGTTTAGGACTACAAGTTGCTCTGTGACAGCCCTGGATACCAAGTGACAGACATCTCCATGTGCTTTTAATAAATTCTTTCTTTGTGCATTGTTGTTTGTTGTTCAATCGCTAAATCGTGTCCAACTCTTTGTGACCACATGCATGTAGCATCAGCCTCCTCTGTTCTCCGCTATCTCCAAGGGTTTGCTCAAATTCATGTCCAGGCATTCTTTGCCCGTGCTGATGATATCTGAGATGCTTGAGCATCCTAACATGGCAGCTGATTCCCTCAAAAAGAGCAATCCATGAAAGAGAGCAAGAGCACAAGGTAGAAGCCATATCTTTTATGACCTAGTTTTAGAATTCACACACTATCATTTTTGCAATAATCTTCTAGTTACACAGGTTATTCCTATTCAATGCGGGAGAGATTTGTACAAGGGTTTCGGTGACAGGCAGAATCCTAAAGTCGCCCCCAAGACTCCTACTTCCTGGTGTATGTGCCCAGTAGAATCTTCCCTCCCTTGGGTGTGAGTGAGATTTGTGAATGTAATGGGCTGTCACTCTCATGGTTATGTGATGCCATCTGGCATAAGAGATTTTGTAGATGTAGTTAAGGCCCCTAATCAGTTGACTCTGAGTTAATCAAAACGGAAAATATCCTGAGTGCCCTGAACTAATCAGGTAAGCCCTGAAAAGAGATCAGGAAGACTGAAAACAAAAAAGAAAACGAAAGGCAAAAAAGATTTCTCTTGCTGGCTTTGAAGAAGTAAATAACTATGTGTGAACTGCCTATGGAGAAGGCCATTTAGCAAAGAGCTGAGAACAGCCTCTAGAAGCTAATAGTATTGCCTAGTCAACAGCTAGCAAGAATATGAGCACCTCCATTAGACAACCAGAGGGAAATAAATTCTGCCAGTGACCTATGAACTCAGAAGAGGACTCTGAGCCTGAGATGACAACACAGACCCATTGACACCTGATTTCAGCTTTGGGAAGCCCTGAAAACAGATCTTCTGACCTACAGAAACTGTGAGAATAAACAGGTGCTGTTTTAAGCTGCTAAATCTAGGGTAATTTGTTACACAGCCGTAGAAAATGAATACAGTGTATCAGAAGGCAGAATTACTGGGGGCCATCTTGAGACTGGCTACTAGAACCTGATATTGTTAGATTTTTAATTTTTGTTTTTCTTGTTAGTCTTAGTCCACTTATCTTGCCTCTCATATGCATACCTTCTTTACACTTCACTCACTCACTCAACTTCTCCTCCCTTGTTCCTTCGTTCCACAACAATTTCTGATCCCCTACTTTATTCCCACCCAGTGGGTTACTGGGGACACAGAAGCAAGTCACGTGTGTTCCCTGACCTTCCAGAGTTCCAGTTTGGAGCAGGAACATTCCATGGTATTCCTCAGTCTCCTTAAAGCTACTCCCAACATAAGCCATACATGGTTCAGACCCCAGGACCTTCCAGAAACCTGTTTCAGCACATTGATCCATCACCAAATCACAAATTTAACCCCCAAAGCATTGATGTACAGTAGATTCTGCTGAAGTTTCCAAGTAGAGACCAAGGATGGTATTATATCATTTGCATGCATGTGTGATAAGTTGCTTCAATCATGTCTAATTCTTTGTGACCCTATGGACTGTAGATTGCCAGGCTCCTCTGTCCACAGGATTCTCCAGGCAAGAATACTGGGGTGGGTTGCTGTGCTCTCCTCCAGAGAACCTTCTGATCCAAGATTGAACCTGCATCTCTTATGTCTCCTGCATTGGCAGGCAGGTTCTTTACCACTAGCTCCACCTGGGAAGCCCACTATATCACATATTACAAGCCAAATGTTATCAAACTTTGTGTTAAACTTCTCTGTCCTTAAGCTCTGTGATTCAGAACATTGTCTTCCAATCCTTCCCTGCTAAATATCTTTATTATTCTAATAAGTTCTTTTTTGTTTTCATATTCCACTTGGCAAAACAAAAGCTTCATGAGAAACCCAAACATGCGGACATGGGTGAATGAAGGGTTTGCTTCCCTGATTCTGCAGGCAGCTCCACCCTAGCCCTTGTGACTGTAGACCAGGTACTTTCTGTCTCAGTTGCCTGGCCTGCATTCTGGTAAAGTCCCCAAGGGAAGAATAGAGGCTCCCTGGGGACCCCAATCAGGTTTTTGAAGTTCTTGGAGGAAGGTGTTAGGTAAACAGCAATTTCAGGTAATGCTGTATAGGGCCTTCAGATTGATGGCACTGGAGCAGATCAAAGGCCGTGTGGACAGCACCTAAGATCCAGCTTCCAGAAAACTGCAGTGACCCCAGCCAGGGCTTCTCAGGGTCCCTCTGGGTTTGAGACTGAGTAGCTGAATGTCCTGGTCATCATTCTGGAAGGCAGTCCCCCACCCTGGTAACATGCATCCTCATCATCTTCCCATCCCTGATGAGGGTTCTGTCTTCACTTGCTCCTCACACACTCTCACCCAGACCCGTGGCTGGAATACCCTCCTTATGATGACTTATCAGTCTCCTGCTCTGCCTTCTCCCCAGAGTCCCAGACTCATTATACAGCTGCTAACTGATACATCCACTGGGATGTCTAATGGACACAGCAAACTTCCTGTGTCTAAAATGGATCTCTACTTCATCCTCCTCTCTCCCCAACAGCCCTGGGGGACATCAACTCCTCCCACATCTCAATAAACAGTTCCATCATCACCCACCCAGTTGCTCAAGCCAGAAACCAAGGAACTAGCTTTGATTCTTCTCTTTCTCCCATCACCCGACTATAACTCATCAGCAAATTTTGTTGACTTTCCTTATTAAATGTATCCCCAGTATATTTTCTTATCTATGTCTGCATGACTCCCACCTCGATGGTCTGTGTCACTGCCATCTCAGGCCAGGGACCACAGTCGCCTTCTCACCATGCTCCCTGCTTCCTCTCCTGCAACCTCACAGTCTGTTCTCCACAGAGTAACCTGAGAAAACATCACTTCCCTACTTAAGCTCTCCAAGCCATTATGTCGCTGACAGCCCCTGTATGATCTGGCCCCTGCCTGGATCTTGAACTTCAGCTCCTCCCACACTCCCTAGTACTCTGCTCTAGCCATACTAGCATTTGTTCTGATCACTGAACACATCTCAGGGCCTTTGCATATGCTGTTTTCTCTGCCTGGAATCCCCTCCTCCCTACCACCTATTGTGTAGCTGGATCTTTCTTGCCATTCAGATCTCAGTCCAAAGATCATTTCCACACAATCTGTCCTGTCCTTATGTACAGCTGGCCCACTTCATCAACCCTGATTTGCCTTCCTCATTTTGTCATCTTTCCTCCATTGTTCCTATTACTACCCAACTCTCTTATTTTTGCTTGTTTGATTCTCTTCCCCCTCGAACTTCACTCCAGGAAGTCTCTCTGGTTCACTGCTCCATCTCCAGCCCCTAGTCCAGTGACTGACAAACAGGACCTGCTCAGGAAATTTCTCTCAGATTCACTCATTCATTTAGTCAACACATATTTATTGAGTGCTTACTGCTTAATGACTTGGAGAGCCCAGGGTACAAGGGGAACCAAGATGTCTGGTGTTGATGGGTTCCAATTCAGACTTCACTATTACCTAGCTCCAACCTTTCCTAACCAAGCCTGTTTCCTCATCCATAAAGTGGTATACAGGGTAGGACTTTTATGGACTAACTTGTAAAAGCCTACCAGACAACCTGGCATACCGCAGGTACTCATTAAATGAGTACTTTCACCCCATGACCAAGGGTTGCTCTGTCTGCTAGAAAATGTGGATGCAAGCTGGGGGTGGGGTGGTGCTGAGACAGCTGTAGAACAGCTTGATGCCCTCGTGGGAAAGAAATCAAGAACAGATGTGGGCGGGAGGACCCTCAGGCCAAATGCTGACCCACTTGGCCACAGGAACAAGAGAGACAGGACCATAAACAAGCCAAAAGAGCTTATTAAAATAACAGAGAGAATGGGAACAGCCTCAGGGCCACAAGACTTCTTTCAGGGGCCTTCCAGGTCCAGCCTCTGAGACTTCAGGTCAGGCAAAAAATATCTCCAGGTCTCAGAGCCCTGCCTCCCACCCAGTCAGCCTAGGTGTCTGCTGGCCAGGGGCAGAGAGAAGTCTGGCAGGGACTAAAAGATATCAGCCTCCTGGGCAAGATTTGAAAACAAAAGTTGTCTTTCCCTTCAATAGAAAACTGTGCAGTCACAATAAAGAATGAGGATGCTCCTTATCTTTTAGAATGGTCTCTAAGAGATATTGTTGAGTATAAAAAGATGAATTTTTAAAGGATTTTTTTAAAAGACACGTACATGTGTCTGCTCATATATCTAGTCACTATCTCTGGAAGCAGGCTGATGGTTACTGAGGTTACTGATTGGGACTTCCCTGGTGGTCCAGGGGCTGACTCCACTCTCTCAATGCAGGGGGCCTGGGTTCAAACCCTGGTCAGGGAACTAGATCCCACATGCCACAGCTAAAGATCCCCTATGCCATAATTAAGACCTGACACAGCCAAATAAATAAAAGAAGTTAGTGGTGATCATTTTCTCTCCAGAGTGGAAATGAGGGCTTGAGGGGTGTAAAGGAAGGAAATCTTTTCACTAAAATGTCCTTTGCCTCTTTTGAATGTTGAATTACTTGAATACTGAATCATTATCTATTCAAAAATAAATGCTTAATATTTGAGAAGAAAAATGGTTTAATACCATACTTTTTCTAGAATGATCTATCTAAAAACTAAAGCCAGTTCCATTATTCCTCTTTATAACCCTTCTCTGTTTAAATCCCTTCAGTGACACATAAATATATTGTACAACCTCAAGATAAGAATATTTGTTGAATGAGTGAGTAAATGAATAAATGCATGAATAAGCCAAATGCTTTCTCCCTTGATCTTTATGTACTGATACAGAAAAATGTCCACATTAAGCAAGAAAAGAATATCACAGAATATTTAGTCAAGAAAGATCCTATTTTTGATAATTATATATAAATGAATTATACTGCAGATTGTAGTCATATTTACATAAATTATTATATATGTCTGTGCCATAAGTACATACATATTTTTATATACATAAAATTATATTGCATATTAGCATATTCATTTATATATCATATACATTGGTATATACCTGTCTCTTATACACATCTAAACTGCAGTGACCCCAGCCAGGGCTTCTCAGGGTCCCTCTGGGTTTGAGACTGAGTAGCTGAATGTCCTGGTCATCATTCTGGAAGGCAGTCCCCCACCCTGGTAACATGCATCCTCATCATCTTCCCATCCCTGATGAGGGTTCTGTCTTCACTTGCTCCTCACACACTCTCACCCAGACCCGTGGCTGGAATACCCTCCTTATGATGACTTATCAGTCTCCTGCTCTGCCTTCTCCCCAGAGTCCCAGACTCATTATACAGCTGCTAACTGATACATCCACTGGGATGTCTAATGGACACAGCAAACTTCCTGTGTCTAAAATGGATCTCTACTTCATCCTCCTCTCTCCCCAACAGCCCTGGGGGACATCAACTCCTCCCACATCTCAATAAACAGTTCCATCATCACCCACCCAGTTGCTCAAGCCAGAAACCAAGGAACTAGCTTTGATTCTTCTCTTTCTCCCATCACCCGACTATAACTCATCAGCAAATTTTGTTGACTTTCCTTATTAAATGTATCCCCAGTATATTTTCTTATCTATGTCTGCATGACTCCCACCTCGATGGTCTGTGTCACTGCCATCTCAGGCCAGGGACCACAGTCGCCTTCTCACCATGCTCCCTGCTTCCTCTCCTGCAACCTCACAGTCTGTTCTCCACAGAGTAACCTGAGAAAACATCACTTCCCTACTTAAGCTCTCCAAGCCATTATGTCGCTGACAAGCCCCTGTATGATCTGGCCCCTGCCTGGATCTTGAACTTCAGCTCCTCCCACACTCCCTAGTACTCTGCTCTAGCCATACTAGCATTTGTTCTGATCACTGAACACATCTCAGGGCCTTTGCATATGCTGTTTTCTCTGCCTGGAATCCCCTCCTCCCTACCACCTATTGTGTAGCTGGATCTTTCTTGCCATTCAGATCTCAGTCCAAAGATCATTTCCACACAATCTGTCCTGTCCTTATGTACAGCTGGCCCACTTCATCAACCCTGATTTGCCTTCCTCATTTTGTCATCTTTCCTCCATTGTTCCTATTACTACCCAACTCTCTTATTTTTGCTTGTTTGATTCTCTTCCCCCTCGAACTTCACTCCAGGAAGTCTCTCTGGTTCACTGCTCCATCTCCAGCCCCTAGTCCAGTGACTGACAAACAGGACCTGCTCAGGAAATTTCTCTCAGATTCACTCATTCATTTAGTCAACACATATTTATTGAGTGCTTACTGCTTAATGACTTGGAGAGCCCAGGGTACAAGGGGAACCAAGATGTCTGGTGTTGATGGGTTCCAATTCAGACTTCACTATTACCTAGCTCCAACCTTTCCTAACCAAGCCTGTTTCCTCATCCATAAAGTGGTATACAGGGTAGGACTTTTATGGACTAACTTGTAAAAGCCTACCAGACAACCTGGCATACCGCAGGTACTCATTAAATGAGTACTTTCACCCCATGACCAAGGGTTGCTCTGTCTGCTAGAAAATGTGGATGCAAGCTGGGGGTGGGGTGGTGCTGAGACAGCTGTAGAACAGCTTGATGCCCTCGTGGGAAAGAAATCAAGAACAGATGTGGGCGGGAGGACCCTCAGGCCAAATGCTGACCCACTTGGCCACAGGAACAAGAGAGACAGGACCATAAACAAGCCAAAAGAGCTTATTAAAATAACAGAGAGAATGGGAACAGCCTCAGGGCCACAAGACTTCTTTCAGGGGCCTTCCAGGTCCAGCCTCTGAGACTTCAGGTCAGGCCAAAAAATATCTCCAGGTCTCAGAGCCCTGCCTCCCACCCAGTCAGCCTAGGTGTCTGCTGGCCAGGGGCAGAGAGAAGTCTGGCAGGGACTAAAAGATATCAGCCTCCTGGGCAAGATTTGAAAACAAAAGTTGTCTTTCCCTTCAATAGAAAACTGTGCAGTCACAATAAAGAATGAGGATGCTCCTTATCTTTTAGAATGGTCTCTAAGAGATATTGTTGAGTATAAAAAGATGAATTTTTAAAGGATTTTTTTAAAAGACACGTACATGTGTCTGCTCATATATCTAGTCACTATCTCTGGAAGCAGGCTGATGGTTACTGAGGTTACTGATTGGGACTTCCCTGGTGGTCCAGGGGCTGACTCCACTCTCTCAATGCAGGGGGCCTGGGTTCAAACCCTGGTCAGGGAACTAGATCCCACATGCCACAGCTAAAGATCCCCTATGCCATAATTAAGACCTGACACAGCCAAATAAATAAAAGAAGTTAGTGGTGATCATTTTCTCTCCAGAGTGGAAATGAGGGCTTGAGGGGTGTAAAGGAAGGAAATCTTTTCACTAAAATGTCCTTTGCCTCTTTTGAATGTTGAATTACTTGAATACTGAATCATTATCTATTCAAAAATAAATGCTTAATATTTGAGAAGAAAAATGGTTTAATACCATACTTTTTCTAGAATGATCTATCTAAAAACTAAAGCCAGTTCCATTATTCCTCTTTATA